>JAODIE010020920.1:22676-45244 GCA_027575565.1 Diploeciton nevermanni
AAACTAATACTTACATTACACCTGAAATTTATATTCTTTACACATCACTCCAAACAAGTTTTTCAATGAATTGCATGAATTTTAAATTTACCAACAATGATGACACCATCGAAAATAGTTTGTTATTGACATTGCAAACATCTCCAAACTGCACACGATTTATCAATAAATCCTTATTTACGATATTTTTAATTTCAACAATGTAATCTTACTGAACTAAATTGAATTTTCTCACCGCAAATTACTTTCAATATAACATTAATTTAATTAATTGATTAATTCAGTTAGCAATAATTTTCTAGTTATTATTGATTGCACAATTCTCGTCTAGGTAGTCATCAAACAAACGCACCACAGGCCCCACCTAACAGATGAATGGGTTATAAATCATCTCGTCATAAACTTTGTGCCAACGACAAACAAACAATTACACTTACTTCCAACTTAACTTGCCTATATTATGAATAACCATTCTTCATACCTAGAATACATATAATTATATTAAATATGTTTGTACAAGAGATGAACAACTTTCCAATATTTTGAAGTGTTAGCAGGAAGACCTAGAAATATACAAACCTACAAAACATCAATAAGTTTCGTTTTTCGCCAAAGCCGGAATGTTGGCGAGGAAGTAAAATTAAATTAAACGAGCCATGACATTACTTGTAATATTATTGTTAGCTACAGCTGAGTCAATAATTGGGTGTTTTGTGATTATTAATGAGGCCTGACATAGAGAACAATATTTAATGTCTAAAGACGCAAAATCACCGCTAATGTTTCACTGATTTTCCAGCGAGCTTACGACTCGGCAG
Source organism: Diploeciton nevermanni (assembly GCA_027575565.1). Classification (NCBI taxonomy): domain Eukaryota; kingdom Metazoa; phylum Arthropoda; class Insecta; order Coleoptera; family Staphylinidae; genus Diploeciton; species Diploeciton nevermanni. Next base: position 23,495 of record JAODIE010020920.1, read on the forward strand.
GCGGTATAACAAATTCGTAGACAGGCACGTTATAAAGAATGCATTCCATAAATTCCTCCACACCTGTGGTTATTGGGATTGCAATTTCGTTACGCGTACCATTCTCATACAACGCTTTAAATAACAATACTTCATAATACTAATTTGAGGTTACAATAGGTTAGGTCATAATTAACATTTGTATTACCGTATTTAGCTATCGCACCAAAAATTATCTCACACTTAATGGAAGTTGTTAGCGTTGAGTTGAAGTAAAAACTTTAATCTAATGGCGTTGTATTGAGGTGGTGAATGGTGATTAGACAAAGTGAAGGTATTTATTATTGTGTCAGTACTAGGCATAAGTAAAAGGTCCAGTGGGTATGTAGAGAAATAGGTTCGTGGGTCACACGACTTCCACTTGTCGAACATGGTGCGACACGACGGGCCGTGCAAAAATTTAAACATTTGAGGTATTTGGCGACGATTATGATGAAGATCATGATTATTGAGCCTGGTGGTTAATAGTTAGTTAGTGATATATTTGTCAATTAGTGATTGATGATACCAAACACGCAACATACATAAATGTGTGTACAAACATAACAGTTAGCATGAAATTAATATTTTAGAAGATATTTACTAATTTCAGTCACCGTGTTGTGATTTTATAATAATGCCAAATTAAAACAGTTTTACTTTATGCTTATTGAATGAAGATGCATTACTACTATCAATACCTATATTTTAAAATTTATTATAAATGCTAATTAGCACATTTGGCCTGCTATTAGTGGATAATAGTGGATTCTACGCGATTGAGGTGCGTCAAGCGTTGATTTGTATCGGAACGACGCGACGTCGGCGTGCTTGTAATTAAAATTAACGGAATATTCCGCGAGCATGTGATTTGCAAACGAGTGTAGATTGCTTTCATTGGCGGTGTATGTATTTAATTGAAGAATCGTGGAAGGATTAAGCTAGAAGAAGTGTTGACATGACGCTAAGTACGTTTTGCAATGTGAATTTCTAATGTGAACATTGGGAATTGATGGTTTTCTGCATTTATTTTCAATTATGTTCCGGGGGAAAGCATTTTATGGCTTGGCAAAATAGGTAAATCTGATGTAATTTAATTGCAGAAATAAGTCTACTTTTCATCTTTCTATACGATTGCGTTCTTTTTTTATTTATTTATTTTATTTTATCGAAAAACATCGTATTGGTATTTTTATTGCGACCAAGTATTACTTTTGGAAATGTAATGCTAAATTTGATCTAACTAATATATTGTAAATATTGATACAAATAGATTCTGTGGAATAGGAATAAGAGGTAGTTGCAATATATTCATAGGTTTCTTTATCATTTCAGTTGGCAAAATTAAATTTTCCATGCAATATTGGTTCTGAGGTAAACTTGATATTTGTTATGTGTTTGCTTTATAATTTTCATGTTTCAATGTGGTTTAATTTGTGCTAGTTTACAATTACACGTTATTTTTACTGCATGGAATTATATAGTTTTGATTGTTATGAATTACTGGAGTATTCTGTTAACACGATATCATTAATAATGTCACTGAACCACATGTTACTTCACAAAAACATGATAAGTGTATTAAACTAAATAACGCTTTATTAAATATATAACCAATTAAAGGTAAAATGATTGAAATGAACAACACATTTCTATATTGAAAAAATCTGATTTTCTAGAATGAAATTAAATCGTATTAACGAATGCCTCAATTCATTGTTGCATACTTTGTTGTGGTTTGCGATAGAAATACCTTTATTCTTTTCGTGCATATTATATCACTTTTTATGTCTTGCTTCGTTACTGTTTACCGTTATTACAATTACTTCAATACCTTTATATGGTCCCTTCACCTTGATTCTCTCGGCGTGGTGTCTTCAGCAATCGTTATCGTCTTGTAGCCCAGCATTCTTGTCTAATAAAACGCAAAACATTTCATTCCTTTCAACGTTAATGTGTTCATTTCCATCGCTAAGAAAGGAATCAGGTTGTATCGGAATGGTATGGCGACCATTATTCGAAACTGCAAGTTGCAGCAACTCTGTTTACATTCCACGCTCTAGAATCTGAATACATGCCATACCTATCTACATATTCGCACTTGTAAGCAATAAGTGCAATAAATGTGGAATACTAAGCACATAAAATGCGCTGTACGTAGTTTTTAAGGTGACAGATATGTTGCTTTTGTAGGGGCCATACAATGTTGAAATTTTATTCTACTCCATTTTAGCAGTTACTTGATACTATTTAAATTCTACTTCAAAGACAAAAATTTAGAACAAAAGTTAATGAGAGAACTTCTGGTAGATTTTTGATTAAAGCTGGAGTACTTCAAGGTAGTGCACTTGGTTCATTGTTCTATGTTTTGTACTCAGCGTATGTTGGTAGGTACCTTTCCTGACGATAGAGTTATTCTGTCAGAGAATGAAGATCCGAGTATAGCGGTCAGCAATCTTTAAAGCCACCGTTATCAGATCTAAAACTGGACACAAAAATGGAAAACTAAAATAAACTAAATCAACTCAAGTAAGCATTGCGCTATGAAAAGGACAGTGTCCTAAAGTCACTTTTAGTGGCATTCTAATCTCTACAGTCTACAAGTATTTAGGAATGCACTTCGATCAAAAATTAAATAGGAAAGAACACATAAGAAGAAAAAAGTAAGAAAGCAGATAGACTAAAAAGTCAATGTAATACAATGTCTGATTAAAACGAGATTAAAGCTATCATTAGAAAATCAAATATTACTCTACAAAACATCAGTTTGCATGTATAGTATTGAACTTTGAGACTGTGCATGCAAATATAACGATAGACATTACATCACAGCAACATAATTTTGCACTCACTACTTGAACAACTAATCCTCAGAAGATTGAAGAGAAACTGGCTTATTGATTTAATGTTTGATTTAGATATTAGCCTAAAAAATATATTTAAAACAAAATTAAAAAGCAGTTTTTGGGACTAGATTCATGAAGAATAAATATAAATAAATACACCGTGGAACAAGTTTCCGATCGACATGACATCAACGACACGTGGGCTTGTGCGCTTCTTGGTTTGTTTTTCTTTAATTTCGATTTTAGTGTTTTGCCAAATTTTAGTTGCAATTTGCTACATTCACAACTTACGTGATTATAATTAGGATTATTTAGGTGTATTTAATAACTTAATTGATACTAAAGAAATGTATGGGAACGTAATTTGTTTATCTTTCATGATTCCAAAGTTATAAGTTATCAAAGTTCGTTTTTGTGAAAAAGTACAGACGTTGACATAAACGCATATTAAAAACAAATATACCTTTGGTATATAATGAAGGTACTTAACTATGTATGAGTTGTCTAATAGGACACTACTTTTCTAATTGTCTTGTCACATTTAGTTTTTAAGTTAGATTTTTTTCATTTCGAAAATTAAAACTTTATTGTAACTTGAGCCTTGCTGTCGACATATAAACATATAATTATAATGAATGTTATCCACAACATCTCAAACAAGGACTTGCATTCGATAATTAAAATAATACCAATTGAATTGCGACGTAACAAGCTAACAATAAAACTGTTCTCCAATTATCCCGACTCGTCATAACAGCTATCAAAGAGTTCACTCGAAAGATCTCACTAAATTTCCACATTTCTTCAAGTTTTCAAGAACCACTAATTTCAAACATTCGAACACTTCTAGCCAATTGAAAAAAATAACTATATTATTGTATATTTTGTTATTATTTTGTAAAGAATGATTTAATTATTGTTTTTTTATTGCTAAAGGACCGTTGGTTGATGTATATAATCAGTATATAATTTAAAACAATAGTTAGAGAATAAGATGCACCAAAATATAATTGATTATTTTGACATAAGTTTACTACTTCCTATTATTTATTAATAGAGCTTTTTCGGCTGCTTGCCTTAACCACACTTGTCTTAACGATACACTAAAATATAATTTTTATTGGGATTGTTTACGTTTTAAATTATTCTATGTGAGCTGTGAACTTGTGGTTTGTTATGTTGAAGTCGCAATTGGGCGTTTATTTTTACTTTTCCTCATATTTTCAAGATAATAAAATAAATAATTTTTCTGTTTGATATTTTATTTATAAGCATTCAATTAAAGTACAAAACAATTGTTTATAACAGATAGTAATTACTTATGGACATTGATTTGTTCATAATATTTTTTTACCGGGTGAAAGAAAAGAGACGTTTAGAAATGAAGTAGATAAAATCAAGACAAACAAATAAGTCAAAATATAAATGTATAATGGATTTATTAAAAGATTCATTATTTTAATTGCGAGATATTTAAAAAATTGTGTACTGCATGGTTCTACTTATTCTGATTATATAACTTGATTTGCAATTGAAAATATATATATTCCCACCTTGTTACGTCTCTCAATTATATTGCATTTGCAACTATTCTCTTTTGCTCTTCGTAACAATGAATATCACTTCAAATTATAGTTCTTAGAAATATCGTCATTTCTCAAAACTTTAAGTAGGTACGAACAGTTAATAAAATATGGAGAGACGATAATACCTTTAGTTTCATAATTTCCTTTTTGTTCTCATCACATATATGATTAATTCACATCAGATTTATTTGTATGTCATTTCTTAAAATGTAGGTACTTATATAGAACTATATTTGCATTGTACTTTATTTTCTATCACTATAAGAATATTGACAACTGTTCTGTTAACGTTAATTTTGTTTTGGAATTTTACAGTGTTTATCGCAACATTGCATCACTAAATCTGCTTTGTGTACAAGATAATAATGATAAAGTAATAAATCGTGTGAAATTCTCGTATTTAAGGTGTTACATAATTTGTTTAGTGTCACAACAATTTACACAAATCATGCTAATTTTGCAATATCTTCCTGAATGGGTATTTTAAACTTGAACTACCTTGTGTCTATTAATTTTAGAATATTTTATGCAAATTATTTTACTCTTGGTCTCATCTAAATGGATTCACATCTTTTAACTAGTAGTTGGTACTGATGGTGTAGTAGCTTGAAAGTTAATTAATTTAATAACAGTAGTTTTGCGGCGGATAGATATCCGTTAATAATAATATTTACTGTAGGAAAAATGTGGTTTTTCATCATCAGAATTCGTTCAGCCGGACGGCGGTGACGTTTCCTTCATTAATGATGCAGAAAGCAATTGGATTGGAAGTTGAGAATACTTGAGAATGATCATTAAAGAAAATTTTATTTTGAATTAACATTTTTAAATTATGTATTAGTAATTTAGTTTCAGTATTGCAGTAGTAATGATTATATTTCCATTTCTAATAATTTTGCATTCACTCCATTGATTCTCTTGAGTTTTCAAATAAGAATTGGTGAGAGAATGAATTGTTGCATTATTTAAATGAACACCAAATATAATTTGTTGATAAATGTGATTATAAACAAAGTATTACTTGGAATTCTAAAAACAAAACGAGTCAGCTCAATCAACAAACTTTAACTTACCTTGACTCTAACTTAACACTCATCAGTCTCAGACTCAAAGTCTGTTACCTCGATAATTCAACAATTAGAAGTAACCATAATAAAATATCTCATGTAGTCTTACTATTATTTAGTCTTCACTATTCTGGGCATCTTCACTGTGTAATAAAAAAAAAATTACTCTCATCTAAAATGAAAACGAAAACAAGAAACAATACAGCAAAAAGGGAAACGAAACAAATAAACTGTATGCATGCGTACCAGTCGTAACATTAAAGAAACTCACGTCTGGTTGCTATCTAGTTTTGCAAAAGTAAGAGTTGAAGAACCATGCGGAATGTGATTTGATGAAGGTGATGAATGTGAACGAAATGAATGATCTGGAACTTTTCAAGTCTGCAGGAAATTAATTCCTGCCATATCGCAATGTATACAACAACACAGAGTGTATATGATTTACGACAGGTGACTGACTAATGAATTGAGTTAAACGTGTGAACTGTTAAATATGCTGAATATGCAAGTGAGGAATGTCCATCAAAATTATAGTTTGGATTATAATGGTAGAGGTTCTAAACTGCATTGCGTATGGAATTTTAATTCGGAATAGTGAGAAGTGACTAAAAATTTAATATTAGATGTTTTATGAACAATTTAAAATAGTGTCTATAAGTGTCTATAATTTACTGCCATTATTAGCTCGTTTTGTTCATTTGCGAATACCTCTAGAGTAATCTTTGATTTCACTTGCATTTCTATCGTTGTTGACTTAGATTTTCTCATTATATTGACATTTAAGTTAAAATATCTTATAGAAATAAATGGCTTTTTGATGAAGCATAAAAAGAAGAGAATTAGCTTTTACAGCTAAATTGTCATTAGAATTCCTAACAATTATTGAAAACCAACTACTTTAAGTTGAAAAAAATATCTGCATAAAGAGACTTTAAGTCAATTTCTAAATAGCTGGCATAAGTTTTATTGATTTTTTTTTGTTGATTCATCTATTTTGATTATATTTGGTTTCATGAGTTGTAAGATTTATTTTAAAGCAATATTATAGAAATAGAATGTGTATTTATGGAATAGTGACATATATATTTTTTTAGTACAACAACAACAACAATTTGAGTACAACAAATGTATCCTTAAAATTCTTCAGTTATCAATTTGGTATAAGTGTAGTTTTTAAACAATTTAAGAAGTATGCATAATTTATTTCTATAGCGAACTAATTTTTCACAATTACATAATATTTCTTGACATCAATGATTTTTTTTACATTTCTATCGATTTTGTTCTTATAACTCACACACATTGGGGTTACTTCTTGAGCATCTGACGTATGTTGATTAGATATGTCAATTCTTAATCATCACTATTATATTTTCAGTAATTATATCGTTCTACAGATTTATACTGACACTTGATAATAGATTCTTTCAATCCGAAGAGTAATCAACATTTATAAAATGTTTCTTTTCATATCATTGTCAGATTGCCATCACAACCAAGTGAAATTCTCAAATAAAACCATTTTCTTTGCAGACTTGCACATATTAAGAATTAAGAGAAATTATTGAAAATGACAAATTGGGGAATGGAGTTCCAATTGCGGTTTTGTGAATGCTAGAGAATGGCAAATATAACCATAAGTTGCAAATAGTATTAATTGTAAGTTAAGAAGAAAGAGTTGTATTTTCATATGTGGCGCATTTAGCATCATTTATCACCTGCAACTCATCAATGTTTCAAATTTGTGATTTTATTTTTGTTTTCTTTAGTGACTTTGCGAAGATATGACAGTAATGATAGACTATTATAATACTTAGCAGAAATGACTAATTTTATTTCAATTTACTTATTATTTCTTATTGCGTGCCTAACTTATCAATTTGTTTCAATTACTAATATGATATTAGTATTTGTTATTTTTGGAGCGTACTACAACCATGCCGGATACCTTATCGTACTTTATCTTCTTTTTATTATACTGCATCAACTACTAGGGTTATTGGGACTGAATTCTGTGAGAGTATATATCATATTAAATATATCCCTAGCATTTGATTTGACCCCGTTTCCACCCAATATGCACCTCGCTATCACTGCTACAGTGGGACGGCTTACCGACTGCGCTACGGAACGGGGCTAAATGATATTAATTCAATTCATAGCTCATAGCTTCATAGCTCAATTGCTGCCATAAATTGTAATTTATTGTAAGATCCGCATTTCATAGATCTTAATTTGTGCTCCCAGCACACCTAACCTAGTCGAGTACGGATGTATCACATTGATGTATGTTCCGGTTTGTTGCGTTTTTCCCTTATGAGGGAAAATTTATTTACCTAACTTGAGTGCGACTCAATCTAGTTATGATTTATTGAGTGGGTAACTAATTTGCGTGAAAGTTAAGCTGATAAAGATAAAACTTAAGAAAAATAATTTGTTAGAAAATTTCTTTCGTGCTTGTACACTCAATTGATCAGAAAATTGAGTAACTTAGAGTAAGTAGAACTAATTAAATTTGAAACAAATATTTTTTTCTTGGATTTATATACTATTTGAAGTTTTATTTTTAGTAAAATTTATAATTTATATAAGGAGTCTTATTTATAAGTTTATTACATCGCAAGTTCCAGGATAATTGTACAATACAAATTTTTTAGTTTTGTTGTTGAAAAAATAAAATTGCTTCTAATTTTCATTACGCATTTGTACAGCTATTATATATCCTAGGTATTTTTGAATTCACTAGTAATTTAATCAATTAAGTTTATAGTCTGTTTTGAAATTTTTCTGACGTAGAAATTATGATTTTGCAAAGTGATTAACATGATACACTGTCGTGCAATTATTTTTTTTTTACAAAGAGTCGTGCAAATGAATATAGTTGTTATGTAAAATGTGAATTCAATATTTCTAAATCTCTCATATAAAATTAAGATTTCAATTTTATAATACAACTTTTATTGTTTTAAATATAAAACCTTAATAAATTTGTTTTTAAGGAAGCATTGATGAGCTTAATGCAATTTAATATTAATTTACGGTTGCTTATAATATAGTCATGCAAATAATTGTATTACAGCCGACAGGATATATATAAGTCACCTCTCACTTTATACGCATTTCTCTCACCTGCTTTTTGCGTCTTTTTTAACTTTTTACTTTTTCATCCGTTCATACATATGAATTCAGTCCTATTTATTAAGAGCAAGTAGCAGTACTTTAACGTACTTTAATTTTTATACCTTTCAAACTTTTGTGTGTCTTTACTTTCATAATAAAACAATTCGTCTGAAGTTTACTGGATACGCTTGAAATTCAATCCAAGCAAAAAGTGTCTGGCTTTTTTTATTACTATTGAGATAAAAGAATTTAATGAAATATATTCGAAATTGGAGATTCCTTTCAACACTCGTTGAATGTGTTTCGTGTTTTGATGATGAAGTAATAAGCAGGAAGTTGATTTGTTGTAGACTTTTAATGAACTGTATAGAATTTATGGAATAATATACGAATGTAATTGACACTATTAAGGCGTGTAATTACGTTTAATTGACGTGTGCTTTGAGTGGATTGTTCAGGTATTTAGAACTGCGACACAACTTTAATTAGGAAGTCTAGGTTAGGTTATATTCTTTGAGTGGTGTGTCATTAGTTTGAAATTAAATTGAAATATTTATATGGTTTTCTTTATATTTGATTTCTTTAATTGCTTTTTGGAAAAGATTTCACTGGAAGTTTCATGTTATTGTATAGTTTTGTCTTTATTTTACAGTGAATTATTTTAATTATTTCTTTATCTCATGTTTTCACGTTTTAACATTTTTTATTTTCCACGGTGTATTCATTGTTATTTGAAACGATATAATTCTCACTTATTACTTCATACATCATACATATTCGTATGAGAAAATGACAAAAGTTCCCATCTTTTTGATAATTTAAAAATATAAAGTCATTCTTTGAAAATACCAGTCATAATAAATCACACATTAAAACTCATGAAAGGAGTGAAATCATAGTATAAAAAGGCATTCAAATTTTTTATCTTTTTCAGTAAAAAAGATAGAATGTATCTCTTTATTGATATAGTATATTACTTTGATCATACTTTGATAAAAGTAAGGAAAAGAAGAAGAAATTTATAAATTTTGAATTGATAGTGACACCATTATCTTACGGAAATGAAAGTGACATAATACCTATTCCCAGACTGTGTGCCAATGAAAGCAATTTATGAAGTAATTTATTAATGCATGGACACATAACACGTGCGTAACTTACTGTCTATTAACAGTTCAGCACTTTACACCTTTTAACAGTTGATTAATAACGTGGAAGAAGTTTTGCATACCTTGTCACTTCCTGTCTATATGCAATCATTTATTTCAATTTTTGAAACCTAATTGTTACGTAACAATGAGTTCTTAAATTGAAACGAAAACTACAGACTAAATTAAAATTCCTATTTTAGGGCATATTGATATTTTAAAGACAAATGGTGGTCTACAATGCTACCAAATAGAGAGATATTATTGATGGTAATATTGGTTCATTATTTGGTCAGTCAAATGATAGATAATTTCTCATTAATTGCAACTATTTGTATATGTATATATTTACATTTATTGCTCTACTTACAGAAATATATAGATTATGCCAAATATATAATGTGAATAACACTCTATATGTATTTCCAAAGCTTCAATTCTTGACACGCTTGTTTGCAAATTGAAGTTTTCTACAAAAACAAACAACCCATGAAAATAGTATTATGCGACTACAATTTGTTGTTATATCATAAGATACAAAATATATAAATTGAAAATTTAGTTCATTGATTAATGCTGGGATTTTGTTGCAGTTGCAATGTAGCTTTTTGTAGTGGTTACATATATTTGTTTGAAATCTCCCTTACATTATTCCCATAAATTCTTCTTTCTCCTCTTGAAATTTCTTGATAGGACCCAGTCCTGTTAGTTAAAGGGTTAATTAGCCTTTCTTGTAGTGTTAATGTCTACAAATCTTTCCATCTTTTGGGCGGTCGGTCAATTGGTCTTGTTTATTCGCATTTTAACCATCTGTTCTCAGAGTGCCCGCCAAAAATAAGTCGATTTTTAGAAAGTCCATTCTTTGTTCCTTCATTATTTACCTTTCTTCCTTTACCTCAATTCTTTTTTGCAAACCATTTCGATTATCTCCAATCATTTCCATTGTAACGTTCAAATTATCTTTCGTTAAAGCTCACCCCAGCATGAACATCAGCAATCCATCACTTACTTTAAGTGGGAACTACTTTTCCCAAAGAAATTATGATTTCATTCATATTGTTACTTTTTTATCTCAAGGAAATTACAGCATGTAATTTACATCAATTACATTTTTATGCTGGGTATATACACAGAATACCTGGCTCATATTTCCATCTTCAATTTGCGACTTAATAAAATTTGTACATTCCGCGATGTATTGCTATGTGACGAAGTAAGGTTTAGTGCCTTGCTGGCCTAAACAGTTGGAAGTGATTGGACATGCATTGCTCGCAGCATGCACCGTTACCTGTGCATGTGGCTGCGAATTTGTGACATCTTGAATTTTAAACATGCGCGATACTCGCCAGCTTAAAATATTTCAATACGATGGTTTCCTGCTAAAAGATGGTGGATGCGGTGTGAGGTGCCGCCAACGGCATTTACAGTAATCGTCATTAAGTCATTCATTTATCAATATCACTGGCACCTTAATACCTCGGGTTACACGTTCGGTTTGGTTTGGTTACGGTAGACGAGGTTTTCATGAAAAGTTCTCACAGGAAGAATATTCCAATGTGACATGTTTTGCATAAATTGATTTTTGAGCTGTGGACTATATATTGGTATGAAACTGTTATAAGATCAAATTTATTATTGACATTTGCCAATAAAAATCATGGTAGATCTTTGTTTATTGTACAAACAAAATAAAAGCATGAAAAGATCTACTAAGATGTTTATTATTAATATTTGAATTCTTCTAGATACAGAACGGAAAACAATTATGTTGATAATATAACACTTATTTTTAGTTACTTGCTAAAACGTTTTCAGCATGTTGCCTTCTTCAGTATGATCTTAGTTGAAGTAACACATTAATATTGTTCGTAAAATCTGCGAAGTTGCGCGATAAGTCACGACCATCGCATCGCCAGCGCAACAAAACACCGAGGTCTAATGGCTACGAATCCTGGAAATTTGAGCACAGTCGAGAATCTACCTCAGAACAAGCAACATCTTTCCCAAGTTACTCTCTTCGGCAGAGGATTCACATGTTATCATATACCATTAGAGCCACTGATTCAATATATCATCTGGCCCAACAACATAACTTTCATAAGTAGCAATACAAATTAAAGCAGCACAACGAAATCATATAGCAGTAGAACCCCGGTTGAGCAAGCAACACCACATGTCCCATATAAACCAATGCAAATCAACTCCATATAGTAAATGCATTTTAAGCCAATACGTCACAAATAAAACCACTCGCAAAAAACACAGTGTAACCACACTCAACAATACAGAAAACAATTATTAACATTATCTTACAAAAATATTTAGTTGATTAATTTAAATCTATTTATTAATAATAATTTATTTTGTACATATACAATCGTGCATACAATCATACATATATAAGACGAGCGACCATCTAATTATTATTTAATTACAAAATTAGATTATTTATTTTTCTAAATAGCTGTTTATCATCTTTAAAAAAAATCATCGTAAAACCAGTGATAAATTATCTCTCTAGTATGAAATGTGTTGCATTCATTGGCAATTTATTTTTCTACAAGCATCAATTTTTAAATCAAATAAATTTTACTGAAAAAATGTTATAAATATTTAAAGTATAACTTCATAGCATTGGTCGATTGGAAAGAAAAGGAACAATTGACGAATTATCATAAAAATCATAAATTAATTGCATTAAATTTTTTTGGTGAACTAAACGGTGATCATGAAAATTTAGGTGTGACGCCTTTTATAAATTAAATTACTGTGATCTGCCTAGGAATTATTTTTTACTAATATATATGTTTTTTTTTCAGGTGAGTTTCACTTTTTTACTATCTCTACTTTTGGCCTTCGTTGGTTATCAACACATGTATTTGGTACGTATCGCGAGATTTAACTATTTTCTATAAACTAATGAAAATGTCAATTTGAGTAAAAGCTAAAAAACGATAACTTTTTAATTAAAAGAAATTTTATTGATAGCGAATTTAAGCTACGCTTAAATTTAATAGTTTCTAGAATTACTAGTAACTGATAAAATTAATCTTTTAAACAATTTATTCCAAAGACATTCAATTCGTTTATCATGGTTTCTAATAAACATGCAATGTTTTCAATTAGCACTCAACGTTTATAAATTGATCACCATATTAATTATTTGAAACTCAAATGTGAACATTTGCTTTCTCATCAGTTTCCTTCATTTGAAGTTGTGAGCATGAAGGTTTAAAGAGGACTTAAAATGTTTGTGGTTAATTCGTTCCGTATTTGCTTTTTATTTTGGCACAAATCGTGTGTCGCTTGTTGTCCTAGCATCGTCAATAAGCTATGAGGCAGCACGGAGTTGACATTCAAACATTGTAAAAATTGTGGCTTAGATGAGCTGTCAATAGTTTAGATTCCGCTTTGGTGCCTTTAACCACTTAGACGCATTTCAATAATCATTTGCAAATTTAATCTCAACCCATTACACTTAATAAAAAGTATTAGTTATATTGGTTGTATAAATTACAAATGAAATAAACGAAGTCATTAATTATTTTCTTGCTTGCTGCTGTAAATTACGACACGTACAAGTAGTGACTTAACGTTTGTTGATATTTGCATTGATATTGCATTAGCTTGCAGTTTTATTATTTATCAGTAACGACTCTCGAATTCTCATCATTTGCTTAATCATTTCTTGCAATTGCAGATTGCATTAGAAAGGATCCTTCTTACATTACCTTCAACTACCAAAAAGCAATAAATTGATAAACTGTTTTAATTCTCGACTTTCAGTTTAGAACTTTTGGACGTTAATGCTGTGATGATTATTTATGATTGTTAATAAGGAAAGATGATATTGGAGAATTTTAAATCACAGAAATGTTTAAGGAGTCTTTACATTTAGTAATTTTATTAGTAATTTTCTTTCATTTGAGACCTCATTTGAGATCTTTAATTTTTAAGCACTATGTTATCTCTCTTATTTCTAGTGACAATAAAACCAAAAATAAAATCATTTAAATTAAAAAATACGCATAATATCATTGATCAAATAATACCACGTATTATACCAATTTCAGTGATTTATTGCAAATAAATCAAGATCAGATTTCAGGCACATATTTGTTAAGATTTTGAAGCTAGCAATATACAGAATATAAAGGAGTTTAGGTTGATATTTGGTGGTAATTTATCACCTAGAATTGGAAACATATGCACGAATATCAAATCAAAGCAAACTTGTTCTTTAAGCTCCGTTTCAGAGCACAGCGAGGTGGAAATAAACAATTTTGAATTCAAAGTGCGGATTTAACGAATGTAGGCGAAATTTAACGGATTATTCAATTTTATTCAGTTCAAACATTATAAAATTGATTAAATAGCCTAATTAATACAATGTATTTCTTCTTGGTATATGCAAAACTTTGAATACATATCATCAATTTAACATCCGCAAAATTCCGAATCAAATTCGCCGCCCGCAGCGTTTGTTCCTCATTTTACTTCAAATTTCACTCTCTATCTTTTTGATGATCGATTTCATAGTCATCGCACAGCAACAGCATTATCGCCGAGTTAATCGATAGTTTTAGGCGTGTAGGAAACCTTCTCATTTTATACCGATTCTATGATCTGAATTTCGTTTCCAACAATATCGCGGTAGATGGGCGTCTTGTGTTTTGCAAGTTTAATGAATCAATTCAGACTTGTTTATTGAACCTGATGGCGATGTAAATTTGAATCAGGGCGCGGAACAATGTTTACTATCTCTTTGACTTGCACTTTATTCGAGCTATTTTTTATTTTAGTGAAAAGTAAAAAGCTTACGATTGAGGATCGTATTAATCTATCTAATAGTCAATAGTGGAATGTGCAGTGGAAATACAATGAAACAGATAAGAAGTGTATATTGAAGGAGTTGGTATGAGGCTGAAGTTGTTTCATGTTCAATTAAGTTGTTCAACAAACTTTAATCGGTTTATTAAATTCGTCAAGCAAGTTAACACCAATTTGATGGTGTATAGTATAATTAAATATTTTGTTTTAAAATAAAGCAGAATACTTATACTTTGCATTAAAATTTGAGCGAAATTGGTTTTTAGAAGTTTACATTGCATAGAATTCTTTTTTTCTGTACTTTTCTCAAAAAATATTTTTAAATATTAACAATAAATATGATGATAATATAGCGTATTATTTATATTCATATTTACGGTTTTTATTGCGTTTTCACCGGTTTATACGGCATCAAAACAACACTTTCTATTTCTACTTCTTTAATTCTTTGCATTTATTGTAATTTATGACAGTATGCAATATAATGCAGTTTTTTCAGTGACAATAACCATCAATTTCGTTTTTTAAAAAAGCAATTTTAAGTTTTTAAATACATAAGTATAAAATGATACAGCACATTTAAATTTTTTATTTTAACAAAGAAAACGTTTTAAATTGTTATTGAAATATTAATAGATTTTTTTGTACATCTTTGATTTACATTTTCTGACATTTAAAAACAACAGTTTCATTGTCTATAATGATAAACTTGCAACCTAAAAATTGATTTTGCTTTCACAAAGGAGTAACTATAAAGAAAGTTATTTAACTTTTCATTGACTTCATTTTAGAGCAAAAGTACCCTTTAGCTACATGATATTAGTCAATAACGATTGTCCCTAATCACCACAGACTATTGAGTACTAAAGCAAACAAAGAGATCAAAAACAGTGTGTAAATCCTCATGGTATTTTAATAAGGGTTTATTGAAGAAAGTAAACGAAACCATAAGAACAACACCATGTACTAATTGAATCAACGTTGAAATTAGCATAAGCTAATACTTTGCTAATTCAATTTAGCATTTTCATTACTAAATTGTCTTACCGTAATATATTGTTTTTCTATCTTGATTCGCTTTTAAAGCAAACACTTATAATTTCTTTTATTCCCAAAGAAGAAGAATGCATTCCACTGCATTCTACTTACATTGTATATTTTTATTATATTGGCTGGCATTGATTAAAGCGGCAAAGCCATAATTACGATTGCACCATGCTACTTACTATATTGTTGCGTGGTCCGTAAATTGTTTGTAAATTTTTATTCGCGGTTTTCTTAGCGTCTTTGCAGCATATTGTTTGGTTAAGAGGGCTATTAATGCTGTAATGATAGGTGAACTGTTACTTACATACAGCAGTTTAATCTATAACTTTTCGTTGTGGTAGTTTGGTATAGTAAAATATGCAGTATACAGAATTTTATGAGTCTATTGCATATGGCTTTGTTTGTATAATTTGAGATTTATTTACTTAGTGCGAGTTACATGAAGAGATTTATTGTTACATTGCATTTACAATGATTGGCAATGATAAAATTAAAAGATGAAGATTTTGGAAGAATATAGTTTATTGCATAATACGAGTACAACATGAAATATTGCTATACGTTGTAATTTAGACAACGATTAGCTAGAAAAGTTGAAATTTAAGATAATAGGAAGTTGTTATTTTTGGAGTGTACTGGTTACTACTATGGTTATTAGTAATGATTGGAACTGAATTCTGCAAGAGTATATGTTGTATTGATTATACTTCCGCAGGATTTGAACTAGTATCTTCGAAATGTTTCTTATAGTTCAATGCTTCAATGAGACGGCTTACCGACTGAGTTACAGAGCAGGGCGAAACAGTTTGGATATTTAATAATTTATCATACTTTGAAAGCAATATTTTCGTTATTTTAAATTGCTCTGATTATAATAAAAAAAAATTATAAAAAATCAAATAATTATTTATAAAACACACAATTTAAAGGGATTTTTATGAATAGGAAACATTTTATGTTTGGCTTTATTGTAGAAAGAATAAAATGGATGGCACAATACATTTTACAATTATCTATTACAAATTTATTGTAATTCACTAAATATATTATCACTAACAGGTAGATATACAAGTTATTAATCATATTTATGTATACTGCTATTTATAATCTTCTGAAAGCAATAATAAATTTAAATTGTTGTCTCAATGTTTACTAATTCTGTGACATTTTTGAAGATCTAAAGTAAGCAGAAAATATAAATCTAAAGAGAAAACATCGTTTGATCGTACACTGATCAAATAATTTTCTTTTTGTCATTTACCATCTCAAAGCGTTAAGACACTCGGAGCATAGAAAATGCTTTAAAAGACTTAACTCTTAAGTGATGTATACAATATTCTCTATCAAATATCAAAAGATACATCATTCAAATGAAATTGAATATGCAAATTAGCAAAACATGAATGGCACACAAAATATACGACTGCAGGTATGTTGTACTCATTTGTTTATACATTCCTTTCACTAGCTATTAAAAATCCAATCAAGAGTAATCAGATGTTAAAACAAAGAAGATTTCTATTCTTTGACTCTAAATGTCATATTGTCAACATTGTATCATTTATTAAACACATGCTGGTTCAGAGAAATCTGCAATTCTCACCTTCGACACTTTAATTTCTTATTGTCTCATAATAATGCACAAATAAATTTCTTTTATCACTTCAACAAACTTATTTGATATCTCATTCTTTGAAGCATAACACAGATATAAATTTAATCCATCGTAATTCCTGTTAGTGCCTGCAGTTACATGAAACAAAAGAGAAAAGCTCATAATAAATAAAGCGTACATACAACTAGTTATGAAGTTGTTGTAACAGCAAAAAATGTATGCAATACCCACAGCAACACTCTACATGAATATGTAATGATATTTATTATCAATTCAAGGCGAATTTCATCTAGAGTTCTCATTCTCAACATAGGTTATGATGCAGACTCGGCTAAAGAATGTGTTTTATGACTTACCTCAGGCTTAAAACTTGAGTCACTATAATTGAAAAGTTTAATAGTAACTTGCTAACAACGATTGTTTATCGTTGAAGTAAATATGTCGACAATTGACAATCGCGTTTATTATAATCTCATTTGTTCAGCGCATTCTCTTCTGAATTTAATATGTTAATGTTTAATGTATTAATCTAAGACAAAATGCATCAGAGAACCCACTGACTGAAATTCACAAATATCAAATTATATATATATATATATATATATAGGTTTGCATACGCTGCAAATATAAATAATGTGCGGTTGTCTGTTTTATGATTTACTTTAGACATCTTGTCTCAGGGATATTAAGATTATGATGATTTGCAAGAGGTGAAGTGGAAGATTGGAAGGATTGGAGAAAAGTATTCCTCTCTTACTTCTCTCCAATTCTGTTTTGAAACCGGGACAAAGTGAAATGCTTCGTGATTGAATTCAATTTAGTTTAGTTTGGTATTATTTTGAGTAATGTTTCAATTTTTGTAATGATAGCTTTCAAATTGTGATGGGAAGAGGAAATTTATGGAGTTAAGTGACTTTTAGCGCGATTTATCACTGTTTATACTTGGACATTATCTTTTTATGGTTAGTTTCACATTGAGGCATTTTCATTTGTCTTGTTTAATAAACTCTGTGGAATGTACATTTACTCTAAGTAACGGTACTAAATTAAGTGTAAGGTGTGATAATGTCAATGAGGAATTTATAATTGTTTTCATGCAATATGACTTAAGTAACTGTTTGACAAGCTTTGAATTACCGAAATTTTTCTTGTTCGAAGTAATCAATAGGTTTTGTAATCTATCTTTTAATTTTGTAGTTTGTACAGCTTTTGTGTGTTGTTGTTTTGCGATTCTGTTTGCTGTCCTTAATCATGGATTCACGAAATTATCAACAAATCAGCGAAATAACTTCTATTTCCACTGTACTTGCCAATTTATTTACTTGTGAGTATGATCCTATCAGAATTTTGCACATTCTTAAAATGAATGTTGCTAAATAAAACAAATTGCCTGTCATTGTCTATTTGTCTTCAGTATTGTACAACATACTATTTATACTGCACTGTTATAATAATACAAAATATCAAATCAAAGTGTTGGAATATTTTATTAGCAGTGTCGGGTTTTGATTGGCAATTATATTAAAATCACAAAGATACTAAAATATAACACTCAAGACATTTCTAATTCTGAGATAGAGTAAAACATATTTTACTATAATAATTTCACCTGATAATCACCCAAGAAGAGTAATCATTTTAAGAAAATTAACTTATACTTAATACTTCCTTGGTTCGTATTAACTAGCCTAGTTTAAACCAATTTGGATATTTATATTCCGCATAATCAGAGCATACAGCACCTTAAATTGCTCATTTCATTAAATTACACCGAATTAATCACTTCTTACTCACCACGAAAAGGTATTTAGTTCCTTACCACTAATTTTAATACCTATAAAATAGGTATATGAATCGTTTAACTTTATAAGGCTTCATCTGATTTAATAAACGCAATATAATCATTAACAAAATCGACTGTAATTATATTTTAGTTAAATACACATTAAAATTATACTCAGAGCAGTCATACGTGAGAAAATTCGCTTAAAAACTAATCAATCGGGCAACCTTTTTCATATGATTCATAATTGGTTGATTTTTAATTACAACTATTGAACATTGATTAGAAAGTAATATGAAAAAACAGTAGAACATTGCATGGCATTTATTAATCATTAATCACACAACTGGTGTATTTGTACCGGTGTCTAACTCTTCATCCTGCAGCTCTCTTTGGTATCATCAATAATCTACTCGTGTGATTTGTGCTGCCTTTTAAAAGCTTTATGCCATAGCGTTGCAGGCGCCTGCAGGTGTCTTATTACAGTTTACGCGCTTAGCCGAGCGGTAACATTATAATTGTTACAAAAACAATCGTGCCGCAGGAGTTTAAATTGTAACGTGAGCAACTGGGTGGCGTCCGGCGAGAGTGTGGAAATGCATAAATTTGTAGCTGCACTTTTTGCTTATGTGTTGTAATGGAATGCTCCTGTCCTGTTATACTATCATCATGGGGGAAATGGACAAGGAGTGAAATTAGAAGGAAATTGTGGTATTAAATTGTTTAGTTCGAAGAAATTTGCAAAGTAGGTGATTCAGAAATGTAATTAATTAAACTGAGTGCTATTAAAGTAGAAATATTTACATGGTTCACTTAAATTTTACCTAGTATATGTGGATGTATGGTTGCTTCTATTTGATGTTCAACAGGAAAAGTAGGAATTCGAAGCGTAGCGGATATATTAAGTCGCAATAAAATGCATTGACTGCAATTAAAGCATAAATATTAGTCATTTTTATTAAATATAACGATGTTGGTGGATGATGGGTTGTCTATATTTCCTGACATTCAATGGTGACAAGTTAAGAAACGATGGTAAATAGAAGAAGGCGATGATTTTAATTAGTAGCAATATGTATTGAGTTTAATGAGGAAATATTTACTTCTCTATTTTTAATTTGTGGACTTTTATTGTTGACAACTCGTATTATATTTTATTTTCAATATTAAAATTGAGATCCAAAGCAAAATCTGTCTATAATAAAATGTTTACTACTTAAATGTTTCAATTAGCATATTTCCACATAAATATGAAAAAACTTAATTGTTGAATTAAGCTTATTTTAGCTATAGCACCTAATTTTCTGAATCTTCGAATTTAGACAATCTTTACAATATAATAAGATATTTGCCAACTAACTAATTTGTTGTTTCTCGCTCTGTCAATAAACGTTTGTCTTCCTATACAAAGTAAGAGTAAAACTACATTGAACGTGAATAACAAATAAACATGTCATCGCCATATACGGGTGGATATCTTAAAAACATTTCGGCATTTATTACATGTCTGCTCATTACCCAGCAAAAACTTTCCATCTTTTACTTGTATCTTATTGCCCTTCATGCTCATTATCAAGTAACATACATATAAACATTTTCCAACCTCTACGACGCGACATGCAATGAGACTGATGCTTGTTGGTGCGTTATTTCAAATATTGACAATTGCAGCAGGCGCTCAATTTCTTGACGTGAGCAAGTTTCTTCAGGTTGTTAGATCGTTCGATGGATTAAACATACATGGTCATACTATTTACGCCAGAATAGACATGGATTATGTGTGAGTTCCTTCCTTATTTTGTGTTTAAGATATTTACATTTTAAATTGTTTGGGAGCAGAGCTAACTTGAGAGGTAGGTAATCCGGATGGAATTTGCTTAATAATAACTAAAAGTGGTTGGAATATATTGAAAATGGTTAAGGCGTGTGCATTGCCTTTCTCTAATTTTGTGTTTTATTACAAATAAAGATTAAAAAGGTTAAATTTCTATTCATCAATAAATGTGAAAAATATGAAGAAGAAAAAAAATGTATTACATATTGATTTACAATTGGCTTGAGTTTTTATTTATATTCCACACGTTTCATTTTACTCTTTGCCTTCTTATTCAGGTTGATCGTATTTATCATCACTATTTTCTTAAATTTTCTTAACTCACCATTCATTACCTATCAATTGAATTCTATGAGCAAATTCGAAATTATTTGCTGCTCTATATCAGTAAATTTGCACCAACGACCAAATAAATCAATCACACTGTTATTTTATTTCACTCTTCCATTAAATGCATTCAAACAAATTAAATGAAATAAACTCAACGGCATTCTCCTAACAATTTCTCGTGCAACTCGAGATGAGAATGCAATTAAAGCGTTGTTGTACCAAACCTCGCCCATTAAATCCGCACGCGGTGTGCGCATTAACGTGGCTCACCTTACACTTAACTCGGCTAAATCAAATTTATAGATACTCGTGAATGAAAGTGCAAGTAATTTCAGCTTAACGAGCGAGGAAGTGTTTTTGATAAGGAATAGGACACGGAGTTTGCTGTCAATTCTTCAAAGTCTTCTAAATTTACAGTATTTAATTCTAAGAGTGAAGAAAACAAAACTACAATTTACAGTTACATTTAGCATGGTACATTCTATTGAATTGCCGTTTATTAGCTCACAATCTAACACTTGGCGAC
>JAODIE010020931.1:0-50455 GCA_027575565.1 Diploeciton nevermanni
CTCTTGAGCCAAAAATTTTAATTTCACTTACATCGGGTTTCCTCCCGAACCATCTCTCATAAGGCGTTACGCATTCTTATGTACTTTTTACCAATAAACGCTACTAGTTATTTTACGCATCTGATCATTAATAAGTCTCAACAACTTTAAGTAATAAAGTAAAATACCTATGTAAATATGTTAATAATTAGTTGCTTTTTGATTATTTTCGTTATACTAACGTAATCCGTTAACCGGCTGAAAATAAATACAGTAAAACGATCATATTTTATCAAAAACTAATGTAGTGGTTAATTAATTGCTATTTTTGTTATTTTGGAGCGTACTGCAACCGTGCCGGATACCGACACCGTACTTGATCTTTAGTCCATCCATCATCCATTCATTAACTACCAGGATTATTAGCAGTTGTTTGGTTGAATTCTGAAGCAATATGGAATACAACCTCAGCAGAATTTAAACTCGTGAACACCTCCAAATATGCACCTGGCAGTTATTGCTACAGTTAGATGGCTTATCGACTGCGCTATGGAGCGAGGCGGTAAATTAATTATTTTCGTTATTGAGAAAAAATGGGAAAAACGCTACCAGTCGCATGCAAGATGTTGTCAAGCTCAAGTTGCTCGCAATCGATAATTGTATTTGTATTTGCATACAACTGTCAAGCTAATATCAATACTTTTTTTAACAAATAATTAATTATACGTTTTTATTTTACGCATTTAAATATAAAAATTTAAACGATAATTTATTTTATTAGTTACTTTAATAAACTGAACCAATTTCAACATATGTATTCCATGAATTGAAAATTTTTGGTTTGTCGTCTGCTTGAGAATCTGGTGTTAGGTTTGTCTAAACTTAACATGCACCTCTTTAACATTCATGCATTTAGTCTGTCCACTGTTAACAAAAAATAGATTTTAATTAAATAACTCGAAACAATTAATTATTTTTGCACTGTTTATTTCTACATTCTACATGATTAAAGAACAATTTAACATACGTTTTATTCCATTTTCAATATAGTTTTATACTTTTCTAGTGCCTCCTTTTTAGTCATATTTTTCTGCGCAGAAACAATATTATACAACTTATTCATCAATTTGGAATTAAACTCGAAATTATGATCTCTTCCAAGTTTCATCATAACATCAATAAATGCAGTTTGGCATTCCTCTTCCTTCTTGTATTCCTCGGAAGCAACAATATAAAACATAACAGGGCCCCATTCAACTGTGTACTCAGTATTAGACTGTAGCAAATTAGTTAGAGTTTTAAATATGTCAATATTAATGTTTTGTAATGCCTCAGTCACATTTGTTATATTTTTATAAACAGCCCATTTTTTAATTTCAGTTGTGTTAGCACAATCTTGTAAAAATTTTGAGATCTTTGCATACTTGGGTTGGGTTGTATCAATATTAGAACCAATAACCATATTAATATGTTTTAATGAAAAATCAATCAAACTTGCAGCAACAGAGAAATCTCCGTTTATGACTTTAGATAGGTCAAAATGTTTTTTATCATCTATGACTGCATAGAGTAAGTCGGTTTTTGGGTTTATCATTCCTCCATATCCAGTGTTTCCGTCAACACTGAAGAGAATGTTGTTGGTACCATCAAGAAAAACAAAAAATAATAATTTGGTATTCAATACAAGAAATGAATTAGATTTTGCGACGTAGATGTAGACTACATTTGATTGGTTTAGTTGGACTGCAAAACTGTCATCATAGCGGTAAATCTGCTTCGGTGCTGGGCATTTTGAAAATGCAGTATTGCTTTCTAAATTAAATATATTAAAAATAATGATTATGTAAATATTTTATATATACTTGAAGATACCTAAACCGTATTACGATAGTGACTTACCTTTAGTTTGGACTTGAGAAAGTCCCACTAAATAAAGAAACAAAATAAACGTAACAAACTTCATGGTTTATCTGAAACAAATGAATAATTAGAAACAGTTTTTTTATGTTTATATAGTAAATTGAAGAATAGTTTGTTTAATTTTTGGCATTCTTAAAAATGCTTACGTTATACTTAATAATAAGTAAATATACAAACCATGTGAATTCTTTAGATATTACTTTTTTCTGTATAATTTTAGTTGGTTTTATCATGAAAAATATCTCAAGGTCAAAAATTGTTCATATTAACGCAAGTTACTATTTGATAAACCAGAACGTTTTTGGTTGATTGATTGGCATGATTATTCGTAGAATTTTATGGCTATTTTAATTAGGGATCCAATCAACACTGCCGTAACCAACTATAAACTATAAAAATACAAGTGAAAATTTCACTTGAAAGTGACATTTACGTCATTTGATTAATTATGCGTTAAACAAATGGTTTTAGTTCAATCTTTGTGGAAGTTTCTGTTTTCTTTAAATTGTTATTTTGGTTTGTTTAGCCACATTTTGGTGGTAACTTTATAGAATGTACCACGATTTCCAGAAGTATTATTAGTCTCGTTTTTAGTATAGTAATAACAACTTACTAAATAATTGTAAGACGATGTGTAGAAACAAAATTAGTTTCCTTTTAATAGTTCTGGAGTGAAACGGTAGTAAATTTTAATATTTGAGAAAATACAGACTGTTGTTGAGAGAAAGGTTACCGGTCACAACGACATGGCCCCAAAGATAGTAGACTAAAATGTCTTTCATCAATTTGGACGTTTTTGTGAATAAAGTATGAAGTAAGTATAAAGAAAAAAACTGCCATATAACATATAATATAACTGTCTAACAAAATAACTAATAATTAATGTCATTCTATATATACAATGGCCGGCAGCCAACTACCCGCCGCTTGAATTAAGGTACAAGAATTCCTAAAACTGACTTTCTTAAACTCTCGTCTATCCAACTACATTAGGCCCTACATTAAAGTCTTCTATTGGTTCTCACCGGTTGAGCTAATTTGTTTAGAACAATAACGGTTGTAAGAAATTCTTGGAACGTCAAGCAAAGAAAGTACGGACAATTAAAAACTTTAATTTATGCCAGAAGCTAGGAAAGTGTGAAACATTAATGAATTTGATTAATGACCAAAATAATTGGAAATTTGTATTTTGAACGATTTTAGGAAATCTCTACAATGTTATAAAGTTAAATACTATTAAAGTAACGTATTCAGAAACCATTTCGGGGTCTTCCTGGTTTTTTTTTTGTTTTTGTGGTATCCTGTGCGATAGGAAACAACGCCGTTAACAATAACTTATTGTCGTATTAAGAAAGAATTGTGAACTAATTACCGTTAACACGTTAATTTTGTCCATTTGGTTGTACTTCGGTTGCAATGCATTATGTTTACTCCTCCTCGGAATCGTTCACTATTTTTTATATGTTACATTAAGCTTGTTTCGGAAATGATCTACAAAGAAACCTTTAATTGCGTTTGCCTTTTTTAATAGGAAAATTAGTGAAGTACAACTTTAGCAGGGCCTTGATTAAGAATGTGAAAAAATTAATTTTGAATAGAATTTTTTTTTGTGACAGTGGATAACCGCATTTTTTCAAAGAAAATTGTCATTGATGATTTTCTTTAGGTAGCCACTTTTTCATCTTTTTTAAACATTTTTGTGGGGGATTTAGAAAAGAAAGTTAAAGCGGCAAGCAGAGAAATGGAAGTATTGCAATTTGCGAACGATACTGCCACTACAACAGGCAATAGATGAGCTCATACTTGACATGTCCTAAGTAGGGCCTCTAATTATTATAAAACAAACAGATTAAAAATAACACGAAAATAAATTAAAATTTTAAGAATGAAAAAGCGTATTAAAAGGAGCGACAAGGTTATATGAAACGAGACTTGTTTAGCGGTAAGTAATTAGTTCACTTTGGTATTATTGTTATTACATAAAAATTTATTCTAAAAACAACATGTTGTTTATAGAGCAGGTAAAACCCATTGCTTTATTTCCAAATAAAATCGTTCCTTTTTTAGTAAAAAGTACCAAATAGGATCAAAAGACAGTTCTATCATACATTCCTAGTTAATGTATGGCAATAAAATTATAATGAAAGCCCCGCATCGTCTACAGAGATAATACAGCGTTTTTAGGCGAACCAAGCGTGGTGTTAGCGCTTTGCTTTTTTATATCAGGTCAGAAGATTTGTCTAATTATTATAAACTACCAGACGCAATGGTGTTTACCCGAGAGAAGAGAATGAACAATCAAGAAAAGTTGAATGTATCAGCTCTAGTTTCTGCAAGATAATGCAAGATAATGCACTAACATTGTTTCCACCTCTCTTCATAAATTAAAGATTGAACCAGTTGCCAAGGTCCAACTAAGAAAACTGCTCTAAGGCTGGAACCCCAAAGCATTCATCTCAATAGTCAAGTGAAAAAGGGAGTCGTGTATGTGTGAGCTGACACGGTAAAGTTTGATCCGCTGTTGGTTGTCCGCTGCGGTTTGTGGTAGTGCGATTTCCCGCGGCTGCTGGTAAATAACGTTACAATTGAATTGATTCGGGTTGTCTATGTTAAGAGCGGAAAATTTGAATACAATTAAAGTTTCATATAGTGGGATGGGAATTTTAAGTAAAAGAGTGCATGCTTAAAGTGTTGAATGAGGTTATGGGCACAGAAAGCGAGAATTTTTAATAGTGGAGTTCTGTTGCCTGTTTAAATTATTTATTGAGTTTACATGAATGAACTATAATTAAGGTTGCATATAGTGGCCGTGAGAGGTGGTAAGCAAAAGTTTTGACATTAGAAGCTAGAAGAATTTTGTTAATTTGCAGTCAAAATACATTTTTTGATAAACTCATCATCCGTAAGTAGTTTGTTATTTCTAACAATTAATATCAAAATATGTAAAGATGTTTTGACCAATACTGAACTTCAGAAATCAATACAGGAAGATGGAGGCAATAAAACGTTGGATGCTAAATGTAAAATAATACTGTGGAACAGCAAATTTTCGATTAAGATGGCATTAACTGCATTCGATCAATCATAATTTTCTAAGAAAACGGGTTTTTTAAATTTTTGATTCGTCGATGGGTTCTTTTTAATTTCGATTTTAGTGTTTTGCCCAATTTTGGTTGCAATTTGATATATTGTCCAATAACGTCCATAATTATTGTTAGAATAATTAGTTGTTTTCAATAACAATTTGTAAATAAATACCAAAACAATGTGTGAAAACGTAATTTGTTTATCTTTAATAGTTTCGAAGTTATTAGTTCTCAAAGTGAGAATTTGTGAAAAAGTGCAGACGTTGATTCGAACGCATATTCCAAACAAATATACATTTGGAATGTTATGAAAGTATGTTTACTAGATTAAGCATAAGTTGCTTAATACCACACTAGTATTCCAATTTTCTTGACGGATTTAATTTTGGAGATAGAATTTTTTTAGTAAAAAAGTTGAAACTCGATTTTTACTCATTTTTGTGACAAATTGTAACTTAACCCAGACATTTTGTCAGCAGCAACGTTACGCTCATGTTTTAAGTTTGTAGTTTTTTCTTGAATTACGTTGGTATTTTGCCAGCCATAGGTTGGCGATCCCTGTTTTAGATGATGACATAAGCAGTTATGTCTGGGGTTACTATTATATAAGACTGTTTAACAACACTGTTTTTTCTCTACAACTTTCTTCTTCTTTACCTTTTGGGTCACTGTTTATCTAATTAACTCATTTCTAGTTAATTTCTGGTTTACTAGCATACTACTACTCGACGCCACCACTACCTCCGACACCATCTCTACTTTTCACTCTCTCTCACCTTCACTATTCTGTTTACTTAGATTACTACAAGATAAACACACCGGATGTAATAACGCTTATCACGTTCTGTAACGTAGATAGATAGGATTAAAAGTAGGGAGGAGTTCAAATATTGATTGCAAGTAATTTCTTGATCCTGTATAATAAACTGCACTTTACTATATTTTGAGTTAAAGAAACTGAGTACTTTTGTTGCTAATTCTATATATTTGTTGCGTGGTACAAAAAATTTATTTATTGTGATTGAATTGGGATTTATTCTTTTTTTTTTTCTACAAGTTTTTCCACAAACTGTAAAATAATTTTGAGTCATTAGAATCTTATTTTGTATCTATGCAGGACATTGAATATATAAATTGGTTGCACTAAACCTTTCCTAAAAATTAAGTATATCATATAAACCTGAAATTTTCGGAACATTCAGAAACTCATTTTCATTTTGTATTTCTGTTGGAGTAAACCGTTTTATTTTCTTTATGTTGTCGGGAATATATGTTAAGGCAGTTTTAATTTTAATGTTCTATCATCGTTTTGGGTGAACACTTCTGCTAGGTGTTCTACAAATATTGTGGCATTTTGATTAAAGACATTAGAATTTAAGATTTTTAGGAGTGCTTTACTGGTTTTTACATTGAATTATCATTTCTACTTAAGTTAGTAAGATAGTCGTAAAATGATCTGTTTCTTACTTCTGTTTGTTGGTTGGTTTAATATGTTGTTATCAGAAAGTGACTGAATTTACTGCTACGTAGCTTTGGCCTTACCCTTTTTCTCTATTAGCCACTTTAAATGAATGGAAACATTAATTGGAGTGCCCTGAATGAAAATAAGCGGTGTACCCTGCGACTGCTAGTTAAGAGCACCGGTTAGGAGTGAAATTGCGGTTTCTATTTTTTCTTCTTGTTGTAAATGTTAATGTTTAGTGTAATTTTATCATGAATTATATTTTTATATTCGAGTTGATTCTTTCATTATGCATTCCATTAGATTAATTTTTGCAGAGAGCGCAATTGCTAATAGTAGCTATAATTGACGAATAGACAAGAAATAAGTCTTAGCTTGGAACGATTTTTAGATGAACTAGAATTTTTGATAACACAACCGTCTAGTAAATTAGATAAACTCCTAGGAACTTCAGTTGGTAGGTAAGACTAATTTTCTTTCTGAATAAAATTAAAAAGTTATCTGTCTTTTGTGGTTATTAATTGTGATCCCCTACACTGTTTGTTACTGTTAAAATTTTCACTTTCTATGAATTTTGACCCCAGAAAGAATTTTTTTCTTTTTTTCCATATATAGTCCTTTTGTCTTAATAACGCAACTAACATTCTGTTGAATCTGAGAAACTTGTAGGGTTTTTAAGTTATTGATGGTTATTGCATTTTTTGTTGTTTAACTTTTTAATTAGTTTATAGAAAAATTTGCATTTGCCACCACATAATGCGCATTTTTGCCATTTTCTAATATGCAGCTAGATGTGTTGTGGGGCCTCATGGAAGTCACCGTTGATCTATTTTAATTGAATCAGAATGCATTGCCTAAGGTTGAATAAAATCCATGTGATATGTTATAGTTTGTATTTGTTGACGCTGAGTATAGGACTTTTTATTTTATTTATTTTTTATTTTAACATTTGTCATTTTTTACACTTGTTGCTTAATAGCTCAATAACACGTGGTATTAGCAGGTTAATTTTATTTTGTACATTTCGCGATAAGGGAAGTGGACAAGTTGCTCATGTTATGCAAGTCATCATCATTGCAGTTTTACATCATTAGTTAAGAAATAATAATAATCATTTATAGTAATTATAATTGCTAATTTCCAAAGTGTTTCTAAAAATTTTATTATAATATATGTTAGAACTTCCAAAAGCATTGAAAATTATTATTTGGTATTATTTGTTTGTGAATCCAATTTGGAATTTGGAGTAAAAAGAGTATGAGTATATAAATTCATAACGTCCTTTTTGTATATCTGAGTAAGATTGCAATATATATTTTGGATTTTGGATTTGCATACAACTATCAGGCTAATACTCATATTTTTTAACAAATAATTAATTATACATTTTTATTTTACGTAATTAAATATAAAAGAAACTTCTTGAGAATCTGGTGTTAGGTTTGTCTAAACTTAATATGCAGTCTTTTAACATCCACGCGAATAACGTTTAATAATTTTTATTAAACTATAAGCCCACATACCTTTATCTTATGTAACTGTGTAAAATTGGTTTTGAGACAGACAATGTCTTAAAATTCAAAGCTTCTAGTGTGTTCACTGTTCACGAAAAATAGATTTTAGGTAAATGACTTAAAACAATTAATTGTTTTTGCAATGCTTACTATTCTACGTCTATTCTGTTTCTAGTATAGCTCTATACTCTTCAATTGCCTTTTCCTTTGTCATATGATTTTCGCAACCACAACATCATATAACTTATTCATCAATTTGGAATTAAACTAAAAAGCATGGTCCCTTCCAAGTTTCATCATAACATCAATAAACGCAGTTTGGCATTCCTCTTCCTTCTTGTATTCCTCGGAAGCAACAACATAAAATATAACAGGACCCCATTCAACTGTGTATCCAGTATTAGACTGTAACACAGTACTTACAGCTTTTGTTGTATTATAATTAATTTCATTAAATGCCTTGTTAACATTAGTTCCATTTTTATAAGAAACCCATTTTGTTATATTAGGAGTAGTGACAAAGTCTTTAAGAAGTGTTGAGATTTTTGAATATTTGCTTTGAGTTGTATCAATATTAAAACCAATAACTTTATCAGTATATAATAATGAATAATCAATCAAATTTCTAACAATAGAAAAATCTCCATTGAGAACTTTAGATAAATCAAAAAATGTTCGATTTTCTATGACCGGGTAGATTAAGTCGGTCTTTGGATTGAACATTCCTCCATATCCAATGTTTGCGTCCCCGCAGAAGAGCGTGTTGTTGGTACCATCAAGAACAACAAAAAAATTTAATTCAGTATTCAGTACAAGAAATGAATTAGATTTTGCTTCATAGATGTAGACAATGTGTGGTTGGCTTAGTTGGACTGCAAAACTGTCATCGTAACGAGCAATTTGCTTCGGTGCTGGACATTTTGAAGATGCAGAGTTACTTCCTGAATTAAATATTTTTGAAATAATGATTATCTAAATATTTGATCTATACCTGTATACACTTAAATGGAAATGCGATGGTGACTTACCTTTAGTTTGGGCTTGAGAAAGTCCCACCAAATAGAGAAACAAAATAAATGCAACGAAGTTCATGGTATAACTATAGCAAATGAATAAATATAAACAGTTTTTGTTTGTTTATATAGTATATTTAAGAATAATTTTTTTTAATATTTGGCATTCTTAAAAACGCATTCATCATACTTTAAAATAAGTAATAATATAAAACATGTGGATTGTTTATATATGTTATGTTCCTACATAGCCTTAAATGTTATTATCATGAAAAATATCCCAAGGTTAGAAATAATAGATAATAACGTAGGTTAATGTTTGAAACAATAGCAGGTTTTCAGCCTAAACTAAAGGTTGAAAGCAACAAGCTAATAAATTTCATACATAACATTGTGGAACAGCAAATTTCCGATCAAGATGACATTAACGGCATTCGATCAATCATGATTTTCTAAGAAAACAAGTTTTTGGAAATTTTTGAATAGTCGATCTTTTTGTTATTTAATTTTGATTTAATTGTTTGACCGAATTTTGGTTGCAATTTGGTATATTGTCTCATAACTTCCGTAATTATTGTTAGATAATTTAGCTATCTTCATAAACAATTCGTGAATAGATGCCGAATTAATATGTAATTTTTGTGAAAAAGTGCAGACGTTGATATAAACGCAAATTTCGAACAAATATAACTTTGGAACCAAATAAAAGTATATTCATTTGATTAAGTATGAATTGCTCATTACGACACTAACATTCCAATTTTATTCATGCATTTAGTTTTTGAAGTAGAATTTTTTAGTCGAAAAATAGAAACTTGATTTTTACTCATTTTTGTGACATTGCAACACTGCATGATTTTACAATTTAATTCTAAAAATTGGCATAATACGCAATAAACGCAGATGTACAACACAAAAATTGGTTTAATGTAACTTTTTGGTTGTGACTTGATAGAATGTTTTGCAATTTCCATAAGTATTATCAGTCTTGTTGATAGTATTATAATAACCACTTATTAATTAACTCTGAAAAAATGTGTGAAAACGAAATTTGTTTATCTTTAATAGTTCCACAGTTATACGGTAGTAAATTTTATTATTTAAAAAATGCAAATTGTTGTGTTTCTGATAAGGATAAGGGTTGGTGAGTAAGAGAGTAAAGTATATAGTGTAGTTTGATCGTGTCATAGAATACGTCTTAACAATCACATCTTTGAAAAAGGTTTGACAAAAAATGAGATTAATCTGAGGTCACCGCACAATTTCGACTGAAGAGTTACTCGAAAAAAAAATTTTAAAAACATAGTTTATCTGCAAAGTATTGTTAAAAGTTTAAAGCTAGTATAATTGATACTGAATCAGTCAAATTATATTTTAATGAAAAAAATCGGAATATATTACTTATTTTATTTTTAAGAAATTAGAGAAAGTACTTCTTTTCCTAAAGAAAAAAAGTGTCTCCTGCATCTTTATAATTTGTTATGGTCAAACAGTGTTTACCCTGATGAATGGCAAACAGCCATAGTTATTCTTATTCCCAAAGCAAGAAACCTCCAAAAAGTAGAGAAGATATTAACAAAAAGACTAATTGTGAGTCTTGGAAAAAGCAATCTTTTTAGTAGACATCAAACTGCTTTTCGTAGACACAGATGCACAAAATATGTTCTATTGTGTTTCAAACGTGCCATCAAAAATGTTTTTCCAAGACGCAGTCACCTTCTGTTTTTCTCGATATCGAGAAGGCATGTGATTTGACATGGCGTCATAGCATAGCGTAGGTGTAGTTGCGCGATTAGGTTTTCCGAGCTAGATTACCGCGATTCATCAAAGAACTCTTGGTAGATAAGTTTTTCTTAGTGCGTCTAAATTATACGGCATCAAATTTTAATTACTTAAAAAACGGCGAGTTATAAAATTTTATTTTTAGCGTAATTTTGTTTTGCGATAGCCATGAACATTCTAACTAAAGTTTACACAGAAGAAAATGATGGTATCCTATATATAGATTACTTCACTGTGCTTCACAATGGTGATCCCTATGTCTTACAAAAATTACGGTTTCCGTATATCTTTTGAGAAGCTAATGTGCGCCTAATTTTGCCGTTTATGTAACTTTTCTTCAAAATCAATGATAACAATAAAGAATATTGTTATCAACATATTAGAACCCACAAAACTTTTAGGTGTAACTTTTAATTTCAAATTTTGGAGATTACAAGTTGTAGAGGTTGTCGATAGGTGCCATTGGGCGTTGACTATCAGGCCACCAATGAGATTTCTGTAGGAAGATTTTGATAAATGTTAATCGTTTGTTGGTATTATCTTGGTTGAAACATGGTAGTCTACCTCTTTTGTCTTTTAAATAATCAACACTTTAAACATAATAAATCAATTCTAATTCATATAAAAGACGCGAGGCTGCCAATTGAGGTTTTCTATATTCCCACAAAAATAAAACGCCAGAAGAAACTTTTACAATACGGTCTTAAAATGCTGTACCTTACAGGTGTTATTTGCAACGTAAACAAAAAGAAATGATAAACCGTGAAAGAAACTAATGCTTACCTCAGTAGCACACTTTGCAGCGCGCTAGCTTACGAGTAATTGGGTCGCGACTTTAATTCCTACTAACAACTTAGTTCTTAGCAAAAGACGTGATTTAGAAAACCCAATTTCAGAAGTCTGCATTCTGCCGAACAGAAAAACGGTGCAGCTACTGAGCGGCTAGTGGTGGGAGGTCATCAAGTACGGTGTCCGTCTATGACCGATGTGGTTACAATACGGCCACGGTGTAACGTATATCAAATATCTAGATAAAACTTAACAATAACAGTTGTTTATTACTGATTTGTAAAACGTTTTCATATCTATATAATAAATATTAAACATTTTGTCATCACACTCAACCACATTCTATATATTCAATATTTACGTTGTTATTATTTTCAATATATTTAATTCAGAAAACAATACTGCATCTTCAAAATGCCCAGCACCAAAACAAATTGCTTGCTATGATGACAATGACTAATTCATTTAAATAAAGATCGAGTAAACCAAGTGTTTAAATTTTAAAAATCTTGCCACACACACTGCGCTTGGTCATAATCTATTTGGCTAATGGTATCCGCACGTAATATACTAAAAAAATATTTGTTTTGCTGGTAAACTCATTTCAACCATTCATTCAAATAATGTTACATACTCATACGGAAAAATACGTTTTCTGCACAGCAACCTTCAATGATTTTCATCTGGAAAGTGCTTTTTAATGTGAATACGCTTATTCATTTCTAAAGTGTTAAACAAATTTTTCAGTAAAGTGGCAATAAGTCTATTAGAATCTAAAAACGCCAAGTATGGCATTGAAATGTTTAAAAACAGAAATATAGTTTTCAGTTGTTTGTGGGATAATGTTAACATCTTCACCCAGTTTTGTTAATTTTTCAATTAACAAGTGGCAATTATAACGACTGAAATTATGAACAATAATGGCCAAAGTATGGTTTTTTTGCTTTTAAATTACATTTATTGCATACAATTGCAATTAATTTACCACTGAAATGATTGTGATGACGCACTTTAATATTTTTCTGACAATATTGAAACTGGCAAAGCGTACATATTGCGGCTTGTTCAAACTCTAATACATTATCTGCTGTTATATATATTAGTGGAATTGTCTGAAAACAAAATTTATCTCTCTAAAAAAATTAATTTATTCAATTAATTATCATGTAGACACAATAAATTAAATATGATGCTGTAGGAAATATGTTTATAAATATTAAGTGAGAAAAGTTCGCTACTCTCATCTTTTACAAAACGTTCAGTTAATCATTTGTTTAAACTTTAAAAGTCTGCATATATTGCGAAAGGTGTAGGTAATATTGCCAAATATTTACTAAATTTAAAAAATGTCCTTTCATTAGGAACAACAACTTTCATAGCTTTATGAGCTTTGCAATCAACTGTATGTTTTAATAATGCGTCTTTTGTATTAACATAATTAATACATCTAGTATTTTCCTACGACATAATCTCGACATATCTTTAATATTGCAAAAATGACCAAATACGCTTGTATTACATTTTTGATAAAAAGTAATCTTACATATGTATTTTGTCCTATTTTTTTATACAAATTGGTATAATCGTTTCATCTCTAGTTAACGTATACATGAATTAAAAAATTTAAGTTGTGTTTTTTAAATTTAGGTAAGCCTGACGGTTATGAATGACTTGAGGATAAGACTGTTGATCTTCAAAGACCTGCAGGAAATAATTGACATAGAATTGCCCATGCAAAGCAGCGATTATCGTCATTTTTCACATTGATAACAGCCTGTTTCCTTTTAATTTAAATTGGTAATTCAGCAAAAGTACATGGATAACCACCCGCATTGACTAGATCAAACTTATTAACACATAAAGTTAAACTGCATACCATCTTTAACGCCCAACCGCTACCTCGTTCCGAAAATTTTTCTAATCGCTGTAAGATTTGGGCTAATAGATCAAGAAACGCTTCCTGATGATCGGAATGTTAAATTGTTTTAAACTCTTCTTGCTGATAATTGGTTGAATGAATTGTGTTGTTAAAATGGTGTAACGTTTAATAGACTGCAAGCGTTTCAAGACGTTGTTCCATTTTCTTATGACAACTGGTTGGCAGGCGGTGTGAACATCATTAAATATAATCTCTGTTTGAGTACGGCGTAAAGCGAACTCAAGCTGTAGAATTTTTGATAATCTTTTTTTAGTAAACATACCTCAAAATATCAACAAAAATTCTACCTCTTCACATGTCAGATAAAATTTCTTGCATGCTGCTTTTTCCACGACGTTGCGGTAACCTTGTTGTGCGGGAAAGTATTTCTTCAGCATTCAAAGTAATACCTGAAGGCAAACATTAGTTTTGCGGTCAAAGTAATAAAAACTATTTAAAGCGGATTTGGCGTAAACCACCTAAATCAAAGGTCGTCAATTTTTTTCGGACGGCGGGTCATTTTCGGATTAAATAACATTGTAACTCGTGTATCATCAAAAATAAATATACTAAAATAATATTTTTTATTATAATATAATAACAATATGGTCGAAGGACAAACATTATACACTTTATAAAAACAAATTACAAAAAAATAACATTTTGCGCTAATTTTCTTAATTTGCAACCAAAATACATTTTTTAATAACACACCATCCGTAAATAGTTTGATATGTTTAGCAATTATAATAAAAAAAATGTAAGGATGTTTTGATCAATATTAAATTTTGTTTGGTTTTAATATCCCCTTTAATATCGCCCGATACATGAAAATAATATTCTTCAATGAGGTAAACTGAGCATAGCACTATATTATTTCAATGTTAATTAATAGAACAATAGACCCTTGTGCTCCAAGGTAAAAAAAAGAAAACAATAATTTGTAATCCATCCCGCACATTTTTGTTAGCAGTCACGGTACGCTCACGCTATAAGTTTGTTGTTTCTTCTTAAATTATGTTGGTGTAGGTTGGCGACCTGTGGCCTACACTGTTAATTAAAATTTTTCATTTGTGATATTTTATTTTGGCACGTAAAGATTCTATTTGTTTAAAATTTGTTGCAAGGAGGCTAGTAAAGTTTTTGATACTGACACAGACTTCACACATAGAATTCATGTTGATTTATACAAAATCAATCTCAGGTCCCTGGTACAGACCTCTTTGAACAAACTTCTCCGCGGATCTTATTGAGAGGAGAACTTGACGAACTACGAACTCGGCAACAACTGATTTTCTGAATTTTGCGCCCACTTAATTGGATATTCAATTTTAACTAGCAAAGGATCTACTTTAACAGTTGGTAGATATTGATTTCCGAACCACACTCTTTTAAGTCCTTTAATAAACTCATGACTGAACGCTTAAGAGTCGATGCCTGAACCTGACAAAGTACAGCAGCAAATTAACTTAATTGCTCAATAATTGTAGAATTGCCAAAACATGCGCTCGACCACGCTTGACCACTTTGCCTTTGAGTACATCGCAAGTATTGAAATCAATCATTTCCTAATTAACTTTATTGGATCATTTTCAGAATGCAAATTAACCACAATTTCCACAACTCGGTCTTTTCTTGTCAAATTAAATCAATTCATGCATGCTGTTACTTAACCACAAGTTCTTAAGCTCTAGAGCAGAGGTTGCCAACCTGCTGGTCGCGGGCCGTTTACGGCTCCCAACAACCTTATGTGCAGCCTGCCAAAGCTGCACCAAAGATAAATTACAAATTATTGTTTGCTTTGTTTTTGCATCGGTTGTATTGATTTATTTCTCATGTTGCTCCATGGGGCACAAAGGTCTATTGTTTGATTAATAATTTAGTTTGTATTAGTTTTATATTATGTCAATCCTTTGTCATAGCAATGCTACAGGAGGGGACACTAAAACCAAACAAAGTTGAATGTGCGGCCCGCGTAATATTTTTTTTAATGGCCCGCTGCCTGAAAAAAATTGCCGACTTCTGCTATATACTATACTCCCTTAAAATAAAACGTTTTACTTTGGAATTAAACTTTTATTTGTAAAGATGTAGTGAGCGGTTGGACAATTTTTAGTCAACTATCTTCGAGGCTGGATGACTTCACTCGGCTTATACCGAAGTATCTCGAGCCAATCCTCACCAACTCATTACCATTTGCTAACTAAACTCGCTCAGCAACCTTATCAAAGACACAACAGGCTGCATTTTTTCAAATAATAGAATTTACTACCGTATAACTGTGGAGTCATTGAAGATAAACAAATTACGTTTTCTCACATTTTCTCAGAGTTAATTAATAAGTTGTTATTACAATACTATCAGCAAGACTGATAATACTTATGCATATTGCAAAACAATCTATCAAGTCACAACTAAAATTTGACCAAAAAACTAAAATCCAAATCAATTCAAAACAAACAGAAACTTTCACAAAGTTTAAACCAAAACCATTTGTTCAACACATAATTAATGTTTTTGTTGTACTTCTGCGCTTATAGTGTATTATGCCAATTTTTAGAATTAAATTGTAAAATCATGCTGTGTTAATTGGATCCATAATTAAAATAATATTTATTATTTGGTATTTTCAGGTATACTCTTAATAATAAGTAATAGGTACTAAGAAAACTTTTGCAACGATTATTTATATTGTCTAAAATAAAATGATCTTTGACACTGTGTGATTGCGAATAGAACTTACCAGTTTGTTGCTTTCTGGCTTTTGTTTAGTAACAAGCCAAAAACGTTATAGTTTATTAAATGATAAACTACGTTATTACGTAGATTTAAACCTTGGAAAATTTTTCATAATAATACCAATTAAAGCTATCTAGAAAAGTAAATGTCATATTATGTTTTTTAAGAATGCCAAAAATTAAAGAAACTATTCTTTAATTTACTATATAAGCATACAAAAACTGTTTCTAATTATTCATTTGTTTCAGACAAACCATGAAGTTTATTGTAATTATTTTGTTTTTCTGTTTGTTCACTATCATTAGTAATGTAACGTATGTAGAGCAAAATAATAAATATTATTTTTAATATATTTTTAGAAAGCAATATTGCATCTTTAAAATGCCCGGCACCGAAACAAATTGCCCGCTTTGATGAAAGTTTTGCAGTCCAACTTAGCCAACCAAATATAGTCTACATATACGTCGCAGAATCTAATTCTTTTCTTGTATTGAATACTAAATTAAAATATTTTGTTCTTCTGGATGGTATCAACAAAATCATTTTTGATGGTGACGCAAACACTGGATATGGAGGACTGTACAATCCAAAGACCGACTTAATGTATGCAGTCGTAGAATATCGACATCCTTTTGATTTATCAAAAGTTCTTAACGGAGATTTTTCTATTGCTGCAAGATTAATTAATTATGTATCATTATATACTGATAAAGTTATTAGGTCCAATATTAATACAACCCAACCCGAATATTCAAGAACGTCAGCATATCTTAATGATTCTGCTACTACAACTGATTATTCAAAATGGGTTTCTTTTAAAAATGGAACTAATGTTAACAAGGCATTTAATGCAATTAATAACAAAATAATCAAAACTTTGAGTAATGTGTTACAATCTAATGCTGGGTATACAGTTGAATGGGGTCCGGTTATGTTTTATGTTGTTGCTTCCGAGGAATACAAGAAGGCAGAGGAATGCCAAACTGCGTTTATTGATGCTATAATGAAACTAGTGAGAGATCATGATTTCAATTTCAATTCCAAATTGATGAATGAGTTATATGGTATGGTTTCTGTTCAAAAATACATGGCAAAGAGTGAGGCAATTAAAAAGTATAAAGCTAACTAGAAATAGAATAAAATGTATCTTAATTTGTTCTCTAATCATGTAGAATAGTAAGCATTGCAAAAACAATTAATTGTTTTAAGTTATTTACCTAAAATCTATTTTTGGTGAACAGTGAACACACTAAATCTGAGTTTTATGGCATTGTTTGTCTGAAAACCAATTTTACACAGTTTCATAAAATAGAGGTATGTGGTGGGGTTATAGTTTAGTATCAATTAATAAACATTATTCGCATGGATGTTGGAGGAGTGTATGTTAAGTTTAGACAAACCTAACACCAGATACTAAAGAATACGACAAACCAAAAACTTTCTATTTACGGAATACATGTGTTGAAGTAAGTTTACCTCATTTTTATACTAAATGTCCAGAATTTTATGGCTAATTTTACATAGTTACATAAGATAGAGGTATATGCAGTCATGATTTAGTATCAGTTATAAAGGTTATTTGCGTAGATTATGAAAAGGTACAAGTTACGTCTAAGCCTAAAACCTATAACTAAACCATATACTAAAGCAGACAACAAACCAAAACCGCTTTATCAATTAAATATTAGTGCGTGTTATTGTGAAATTTTTTCAACATAATGAAATTTATTTGTTAGATGAAGTTCATTAACTTAGGCAACTAGCATCGGTGATGGAGTGTGCGTGTTGCTCCGTCGCGCAGCAGCGGCAACGTCGTCTCGCGATGCCAAGCGTAAGGAGAACTGGGTAATTAATACGTAGCGGGTATTAAAAAGCAGAAAAAATAACCCGGAAGAGAATAACACAACTGGCGGTCGTGCGAGTTTAGCAGAACTCTTACTCTAACCTCTACGGGAGAGGGTGTGACGTCACTACGGGTGGTTATACAAGCAATCCAATTTTTTTGTGTTATTTATTTAACATATGTGTCAAAGTAAGTTTACCCTATTACATTAAATAATAAATAAAATTCTTTCACTTTTATTTTACAATGTAATGTTTTATTGGTAAATAAAATAAAATATTTAATACAGTTGCTCATTTGGTTGCTTCAGAATATTGAAATGAATTTAACTAAATAAATATACTATTAGACGCATTTCATTTAAAATCATTTTTTAGAACATCATGATTAATCGAATACTATTAATTCAATCTCGATCGAAAAGTTGCACGCAGCATTAATGATTGTCACGTTGTTTCATTTTGTAATAGTTAGCACTATTGACCGTTTAGTAGTACGCTGTTACGTATTTGTAATTTATGTAAATACAAAGTCGCCACATTGATCTCCTGCCGGTAAATTGCTGTCTCTAACGTTTGAAAACAAAAATTGTTAAATTGCTAATCTAGATATCTTCACTATATGTAAAGATTAAAAGATTCAAAGATTAATAATACCAATTATCTAAAACAAAAAACAAAAAAAAAACAAAGTTTGCGTTATTGCCAATTTATACTTTAGAAGTTTAATTGGCTGGTTCAGACAGCAAAGAAGATATTTGCTTTAAGGCAATCATCTAGTCATCCATCGTTTCCCACAATTTATAGAATAGTCGTGAAGTGTTGAGCAATTTTTGTCAAAACATTCAACCTTAATGCACTACCTAAGCTTCATAAGAAAACATATTAAAAACCTTAAACCAAAGTATCACATTTCAAAATAAATATAACATTGAGTAAATATATAATTTTATTACAAATTTGCAAAAGTTTTTTTTCTCTAAATCTTGTGTTTTTTTTTAATACTTTTTTTTATTAATAATTGTGCTATTTGTAATCAATTATATTATTTAACATTAATTTATAAATAAACTTGTTACAAACCCAGTTTTACAGTTATAAGTGTGCAACTTGGCTAAGGGAAACGAATTCAATAGTTCGCAACTCAGCAAGCAGCGCGCGCAGTCGGTTGAGAGAGATAGCGTATGCACACGCGTGCAGGCTCACGTAGGCTTACAACGTGTTATGTTATAGAAAGTGTGTTAAATCACTCGTTGACTATATTTTTTATTAAGATATATTATTATTATTTCGAGGCTTTTAAATGCGAGTTTAAGTAAGAGTCAATAATAACAGTCTAAATATAAAGGTAACCTAATGCACATTTTATCATGCACTTTTTAATTATAAATGTCTCACTATTAATTAAGTTTTTATACTATATATTACAGAACTATGTTTGTGCAAATGTATTTTATATTACATTTACGCGCATTTTGTTTGTAAAAATGTGTAATATTACCGATACAATAACAAAGCAGTTAAACTATTTATACCCGTTGATTTGCTTGTTTACATCAATGACATTTACATATTATCAAGATCATCATTATCAATCTAACTTTTTTGTATCTGTCCGTGTAAGGTGTCTTTGTGTGCCATGCCAATAATGAGGTATTCAATCTAAATCTACAAAAATTAAAATACTTTTTTTGTTTTTATTGTGTATTAAACACATTTGCGTAATGTAATATAAATAATTATCTAAAGCAATCTAATTTTATTGATCGCAAATCTAAGATTATTCAACGAAGTTTTACGTTCAATTCAGTAAACCAATTAGACAATACATGAAATTAATATTTGTGTAATCTTAGAATGATATTAGATTTACTAGGATCGGAGTAAAATCGCATTTTTGCTGTCCTTTTTAGGTAATTATTATATAGAAAATTTATCTTTTATGTATGTAATATGGTATTTTCAAATATATAAAAACTTCTTATTTTTAAGAAAATGTGACTGTTTTCCTCTGACAAGGTGTTTGGTAATCTTATTTTAATGAGTATTTTATTAACATACAAACTAAAGTATTTCGAAATTGTGTGATTTTTTAAAAATTATTCCGTTTGTATTTGGTTTAAAAAAATTATAAGTACAAAGATTTATACTGTTTTTTACGTATTTTGAAACAATTTGAAACAATACAATAATAATATATTTTGTACATATACAATGGCGCACTACAATCATACATATACATGACCACTGACCAACGGTCCTCCAGCCATAGAAAAACAGAAATTAATGAAATCTTTGGTTACAAAATAGCAACAAAATAAAATGAAAACAATAATACTTATATATATATATATATATGGTTTCCTTCAATCGGGTAGGAGTTTTCAAATGTGTGAAATTAGCGGTTCTTGAGAACTTGAGGAAGTGTAGAAATTGGGTGGGATCTTTTTAGAGAATTCTTCTATAGATGTTAAAAGGTTGGGATGATTGGTAAACAGTTTTATTTTTAGCTCATTATGTCTCATTTTAATTGGTAATATTTTGGTTATTGAATACAAGTTTCTGTCAGCATTTCCAAATTAAGACATTCTAATAATTCATTAATTAAGTCTTAATTTGAAAATGATTCGAATTGCTCCTCGTTTGCTCACTTCTAAGTTCCGTTTTGCCGTTTTAGATGCAAGAACCATGCATCACATGGAATAGTTTTCGTATCGATCGAAAACCATTCGCTCTTATAAGGTAACCTACGAAAGAATGCAGTACGTTTTTTGATATTTGGTTTAAATGTTTGTGCGTGCTTTATAACTGTGAGTTTAGAATTCACCAGTTCCTAATAATTCTAAACATTTGGTCTAACAATTTAAAAATGTATTATAAAAAAACGCCGTTAAATTTAGAATTATTTAAGCAACGGTGCATTCATTGTGCATTGTGCCTCTTCATCAGTATAAGCATGAAGAAGACAACATGCCAAAAACGTTCTATTAAATAATTTTTACTAAATGTTAGAGTTGAATTTTGACAACATAATGAATTACTTTTATTTTGTACAAACTTATCCTATGGTTTCGATACGATAATGTTTTTGAAGAACGGAGACAGCAGATGAACTATATT
Organism: Diploeciton nevermanni; assembly: GCA_027575565.1. Classification (NCBI taxonomy): domain Eukaryota; kingdom Metazoa; phylum Arthropoda; class Insecta; order Coleoptera; family Staphylinidae; genus Diploeciton; species Diploeciton nevermanni. Next base: position 21,165 of record JAODIE010020931.1, read on the forward strand.
TCAGCCTGGCACAGCCATTAGTTCCTAGGAAAATACTCACAAAACACTGAAGTAGTTGTACCAATGTAGATTCTGATTCACGCTAACATAAATCTTTTCACTGAATATAAAATCCATGCCTGCTTCAAATACATCACAACCGAACAATGCGGCAAAATTAAATAATTCAGCGTACCTTAAAATTAATAATACAAGCAACCGATTTTATTATTTTATTTATTAGAACTAAAAGAAGAATCCCATTAAATAGGACTAAGATCTTCAGAAACGAATCATCGGCAAAATGCAAATCAGCTTCAAAAATCTTTTTGAGAACAATACCAAGTTTATAAATAATACAGACAAAGTAATCAATGATAATATTGTTAAATTAATTAACGACATCAGTACTGTTGCCAAGGAAACAGTGAAATGCGGTTAATACCATTTACAATCTAATTACAATCTTTGAATGTACTGTCTTCTGATTAAGCTCAAATTCACGGAATTGCAATTATATAACATGGTTTTACCCATATTATTTATATTTTATTTTTAGAGCGTACTGCAACCATGTTGACTTCTCCCATTATATTGCATCAATTATTAGAGCTATTAGTTATTAGAGCTGAATTCTGTGAAAATACATATTATATTGAATATATCTTTCAGCAGAATCTGATTTGAAATCGTGTCCTCAGAATTTGAACCTTGCTGTCACTACTACCGTCAGACTACTTACCGACTGAGTTACGAAGCGAGGATCGTATTATTTATGATTTATGTCAATAATAAGATATTTTCAAGTAAATATTATTAGCTATATTAACATATTCTGATGCAACCTTGAATGCACCTATAATTTTTGATTAAACAATTTACTATAATTTACGAATCGATGAAATAATATTGAAAATAAAATAATAAGAGTAATTAAGATATTTGTTACAATCAAAGAGACAATTTAGCAGTATTGGGGAATGAATTACAAATAATTGTAATTAAATATATATTGCAAAACATGGAATTACGGTGCAAACAGTTATGTATATATAAACTAAATTAATTGCCACCTATAGTTCAACGCCAGCTTTCAACTTGATTAGAATGAAGTCTTTAAGTAGCTTTATTTTCGGGAGTTTTCTTATTATTATTTTACTATCATTTCAATCAGAAGCAGTTAGGAAGAAACTAAGTACTATATTTTCGTTATTAGGAATCAATCTATACTATTGGAATATTAATTAAAATATTTTGTTTTGTTTTTAGTTAACGAAATTCATGTTTGCAATAGAAGTCATCCCCAAATATCAAAATGTTTCTGCGAGAATTTCAATAGAGTTCTACCCATGTTAAAAAATGGCATACCAGAAATGGGTACTCCATCCATTGACCCATTCCAAGTGGAACATATCAGATTGGTATTCCCAGAAACACAAAATTTTAACTTAATTGCAGATCTTCAGGATGCAAGTGCCAGTGGAATAACGAACGGTAAATCGGAATGTGAGGTAACAATTACAGAAAATGGTGTTCAGTTATATTTGGATGTAAGTTTCCCGAAAATGAATTTGTTATCAAAGTACAAAGCAAAAGGAGAGTTTATGTTAATTAATTTGGATACAGAAGGAGACTTCAATGCAAAATGTGGTAAGAAAAAAAAATACTTTATTATTCTTATGTCGATAGGATTTCACTTTAATACTTATTGAAGAAGGTAACAGTGCAGCAGAAGTGTTAAAATGAAACATTATCAACATAATGAATATTAAACACTCAACAATACTCTTCAATATATTTATTAAATAAACTTGAATTTAGATAAAATGCAAATAAAATTAATAATAAACTCAACTCTTTATATGAAGAATGGCAAAGAACATTTGAAGTACACAGTTGGCAGCATTGATTTGAACATGGAAAAGATACAGATTTATTTGAAAAATCTTCTTGGGAACAACACTGAGCTCAATGACAGTATCAATGAGATCATTAATTCTAACATTGAACTGTTGTATAATGAAATTGAACCTGTGCTGATGGTAGCACTGGGGGAGGTTTTGCTAAAAGTTATAAATAATTTTCATGCAATTTTCTCATATGATGTACTTTATCCGGAGCAAAAATAGTTGATTCATTGATTTGGGTGGTGGTCTGATATAATAAGAAAATTTGATTTAATTTAAAATTGTTATTATTGTAATTATTATAATTATTTTGTTGTTATTACGTATAGAATTATTTAATTAAGCCAAAAAAACGTTGGTCGATGGTTTTGTATATGTATATTTTTATTGCATTATTATAATTTTTAAATAACCATTAAATAATTATGTTGAAAACATAAAATTACATTACAAATTTTTAATTAAAAGTACAATTACAATTAAGTACAATTAAATGGAGTCATAAATTCTGAACTGATTGAGCACAGCGACAAATTGTTAAACTTTGACGTGAATAAACCAAGGCTAAAATAGCACGATTTAAATAATTAATTTTATCAAAACTTTCTTCATATTCTATAAAATAATGTATACCACAAAACTAGAAAATTTGTAGTTTAAAAATTACTTCTATTTTTTAACGTTAGAAGCTTATTAAGATGTTTTAATAAGCTTCTTAAAACTAACCGATCTAACCGATTAGCACAAATGATGCGTTGCAGTAATTTGCAAAAAAATTTAAGTCAAATTAGTCTAATACTGCTAGTGGTAATGTAAATATGATTGTCCCAAGCAGATACAAAGGTTGAGTTTGGGTTTTATTACCTGTCATAAATAAACTGCAGCAAAATTTTCTACACCCACAATTATATGCATTTTTTGCTAAGTTGTTTTTGCTAATGAAATATTTAGTAAATATTGAAAATATTACTTATTTATATTTCTATGAAATTCATTTTCTGCAACTTTTTTGGAATCTCATCAAATCAATTCCACTAGATTACATTTTCAAACACATATAAAATGAGGTAGATGCGATGATGAATCGCACCGATCTGTTTGAGTTATAGAAAAATACTTTGATTTTACATAAGGTTTTTAGAGACAAAATTTGTTGCTGACTCTCCGACACTTAGGTAACACAAGTCAATATCCGTTCAATTCAAATTACACGTGAAAATCCTTTACACATAATAATCAAGCACAGATACGTTAAGTTTTCCACTTCACTTCAAAACACAACAGGTGTTTCGTTCCCACATGCATATTTTATAATCGTGCACTTCTCAACACTTATTTAAGATTAAATTTATTAACCGACAGTTTTGCAAAAAGTTAATTTTAATACGAGACACGACTAATTGATTTTCCAAAGAATATTGGCCGATTTGCACATTACTTGGAATGACAGTAGAATGCAAATCTAAAACAAGCCAGTTAATGTTATATTAAGTGGGTAGAAGTGCTTTTCTGTTTATATCAATGTTAATAATATTATTTTGGATTTTTATTGTAAGATTTAGGAAACTACTTAATAAAACATGCAAGTAACCATTTGAATGCAACATTAACAGTTTCAAAATAAACTTCAAAGAAAACATCCAAATTTATAAACACAAGTTGAAAAATCCAAAATTTTTTAATGAACGCACTCAGTCACACTTTGATACAATCTTTAAATCTCATCAATTTATTATATAATTTGCAAAATATTCATTTAAAAAAAAGAAACAATTGACCACTCTTACCCAAATTTACAAATGAACAGATCATATAAAAAGATACATAATTTAAATAAATATTATACTAAGGAAGGCACCAAACTGAAAACGTTCTACCAATTAATATTTAGTAAGTATTATAGTTAAGTTTTAAAAACATAATAATATTTTTTTATTAAGGTTTTTAGCTATATTTTAATTATATCGATATCAGATTTGCCTAGACACGGTGTAATTTTATGCTCGTTCATAAGGTGCCTGGCCTTGGTAATTCCCACTGAAAAACACAATTGCAATAAATTACCAGAAGTTTATAAATAAATTTATTAATTGAACATACCCAGGCCCATAATTACAAGTATACAACTTTGCATAAGGAAAACGAGGCTGATTCCTGTCGTAGAACCTAATGAAATCACAGCCTAGCGTATTGGAATTGTGCCATACCACCTATTAAAAATATGTTTTATAAACATTTTTTTTGAGATTGCTTGAGTAAATAACAATTTGAATACCTGGGTATAATGACCAGTTACACCATTAGACGTAGTTGGATAGACAAAATTTTTATGCTCAGAATACCAGGAATTTACGGCTGCATTCCAATCCTGCCCGGGTGTGTTTGCAGAACTCCACGAAATGTACAAATTTTGTCCAATCCAATTCCAACGATCTAAACATAATAAGGTTCATTAATTAATGTTTTAGTATAGTTTTAAATTTTTATTCCTACTATCTGCTCCAATAACATGCTGCATTTTGCATTGTCGTGATACTTTTCTTCCTTCAGCGCTAAGTCTTTCATCAAACCCATTAATTAATAAAACATTTTTTCCCCTTGGTTGGTCTGGTACTTGTCCATTTAGAATCATCTGTCGAATTTGATTATGGGCATTTACTACATCTCTCTTACCTTGTGCACTAATACCCCATTCTGTTATACAAACACACTTTTTATTTATCAATGTCTCACTATTAATGAATAGATTATACCATATATCGCAGAACCATCAGGACATGTTTGTGCCAATGTATTGACAACAACGTATAAAACTACAATCTCCGCAATTATAATCACGCGCATTTTGTTTGCAAAGGTGTTTCGTACTACAAGCACAAATGCAGAACATTTCAGTATTGTATTTATACCCGTTAGTTTGCTTGTTTACTTCAATGTAATTTATTATCTTTCATGACTCTTGTTGATAAGAGAATTGTAAGAATTTGAATATTGTGTAAGGTATTTTTGAGGACCATTTCGCATTTTATACACTTTATTAAGATACCATATGTTATTATGCTTAGTAAATACGTAAACATTTTATTTTAATGACATTATATACATTCTTTGTACATTTCTAGAAAATATAGTAAACATTAGGGATTTCCGTTGTATTAAGTGAATAGTTTTTATTTATTTTGCAAGAATACATTAATTATATCAAGTTTGAGTTTCACATTCAATATAAATAATAATAATAATAATATAGTTTGTACATATACAATCGCGCAATACATATACAAGGCCATCGACTAACGGTCCTTCAACCATAGAAAAATAGTAATTAATAAAATTCTTCCTTACAATATTTATAATAAAATAGTTCTCTTCAATCGGGTAGAAATTTTCAAATGTGTGAAATTAGCCGTTCTTGAGAACTTGGAAAAGTGTAGAAAATGGGTGGGATCTTTCTGGAGAACTCTTCGATACCTGTTAAGAGGTTGGGATGGTTGGTAAACAGTTCTATTGTTAACTCATTATATCTCATTTCAATTGGTAGTAATTTTGCTATTGAATACAAATTTATATTTGGCATGTTGTGTAATGAATTATTAGGATGTCTTAATTTGGAAATAATCTTAATTGCTCCTCGTTTGCCTACTTCTAAGTTCCGTGTTGCCGTTTTAGATTCATAGATCCATAATCTAGAATAGGTCTACAGACAACTTGATAAATTGTCATTGCCGTATCGATCAAAATTCCTTCGATCTTATAAATTAAGCTTTGAAAGAATGCAGCACGTTTTTTATATTTGTTTTAATTGTTTGTGCGTGCTTTATAAATTTGAGTTTAGAATCCACCAGTATTTCTAAGTATTTTACTGTTGGCTCTGGTACTATATTCAGAGAGTCTAATACTAGCTTAAGATTAGTGTGAGTAGTTTTTTGATAAAAACAGATTAAGTATGATTTATCTGCATTCGCTGAGAGGCGCCACGATTTAAACCAGGCAGTAAGTTTGTCCGCATGAAGCTGAAGATAATGCATTGCTTCCTCAGATGTTTTCCTGTGTGCGATTCCAATATAAATTTTATTAAAATTAATAATATATTACTAAAATAAAAATATAGATAATAAACTATAAAGAAACAATTTTTTTAAATTAAAATAATTGTTTTATAAATATTAAAACTAACACTTATTCAATCAAATTCTACAAAAGTTAAAAAGTTTTTCTTTTTATTGTGTATTAAAAACATTTATGCAATTTATTATAAATAATTATTCAACAAGATTTAGTTTTTACTCATTATCGAAAATCCAAGATTACTCACCGAGTTGTTTACAGTCTTAGGTAGGAAGTAAAATTGCACTTTCGGTATGCTCTGTAGGTAATTCTCATATGGAACATTTATGTTGCATTTATATAATATGTTATTTTACAATATATAAATTTTCACCAATATTAAAAAAAAGTGAGTGACAAGTTGTCTTTTAATCTTGTACTTCAAAGTTAGAGTAGAAAATTCCATTCGTATTTGCTTTATTGCTAAATGTTTGACTCATTAATATTATTTAATAAGATATTTATTTCTCCAGGATACATTGAAATTGATAATTTTACATCATAACATGTATTTAAGTAGATCCAGTCAGAATTATTTACAATAGTCACAATAATTCTATCGGTTCTCATGGCATTCGAATTAGACTATTATGTTGCTTAATTTTAAAGTATATGAGAGCGTTTCATTTTATAATGAAATATAATTTTATCATTTTAAGAGTTGATAGAAAGTTTAATTACATATTTATCTCAATATGTCATATTTGGTTCGTTAATCATTTAGTTTGGACGCGTTTGAAGAGACATCTTCAATAACAAATATCATTTGTCGACAATTTGATATCAATAGATAATAAGCTGAATATATAATCTTCAATATTTTACAGAATATAATATTAGAATAAGAGGAAAAATAATATGTGTGACTATAATATTATAAGATTTTGTTAAATAATCATATTTCAACCAATCAATATCAACTATTGAAGATCACATCTATAAAATATATCACAAAATATTTGGATTTACATTCATATCATTTAGAGTATTTCATTTATATTTCCATCTCTAGGTTAACAATTACATTGAATATAGGATTTACGTCTAACACTTTAAGTTAGTTACTTGTTAAGCTTGTTAGACTTAAGAATAAAGTAAGTATATGCAGCTTTTAACATGTTTCAGCAAGCGTGCTACTGAAAACTGGCCCCGACTTGGATATACCTTTAAATATCAAACTGCTAACCATTAATGCAAATCACTTCAGCTACATATAACTTGGTCAGATATTTAGAGAATGTCAGAAATAAGTTAATATCCTGTGCGAATCCAAATGCTAGAGTTAATGGCCATTAGAACTAGATTAGTTGACTTGGTTTGTTAATAAGTTTGCCTAAACTAATCTTTAATAGATTTTTTCTGTTTGAGCGTTCGATGCGTCGTTGGTACGATCGATTTGTTGGCGCACAATTAGAGCAAATGGCCAACATAGGCAGGTACACCGGAAAGCTGTCCACGCACTTTCCAACATACACCATCCAATACTCAATCATGTCCGAAATTCAATCTTATTATGTATGTTGGAACGTAAATGATTTTACTGACGTACAGACAGTATACGTCTGCATTTAAAGCAGTAGATTTAATTGTCCTGTCATTTCCTTTATGCGGTCAGATTCAAAATCGACATGAATAAACGCGTAAATTCGCAGCATTGTTGCTGTTTCCAATTACACTGATATTGCGTCTGGAAGGGTAGGTTGCATTGGCAAAGCGTCATTTTGACGGCAAGTGAACATATAAAGAACATAAAATCAATGAAATTGTGAAAACGCGCCTACTCTCAAGATGCTATGAAGAAACCTTGTAGAGTTGCAAGTTGTGCCAATTAAGACATTCTAAAGTGGCGTCTCGAGAGCGGCTGTTACTGTGCCATTGCGCTGCAGGGTAGCTTCATTATCCACCTTGCTGTCGTTGTCGTCTTGACATGGATTGTTATACCCTAGGTTACCATTTTCGCAAAATCCATCGTGCATGCGCCGCTGCTCCGGATCGACCATTCTAAAAGTCTCTAGGAACTCATTGAGGTCAACCAAACCATCTTTGTTCATGTCCATCATTCGGCAGATGTCTTCTAGTTGGTCTTGGGTGATTGGATTAGGCATGTGCTCCTTGATAAGGTTGCACGCATCGGAAAACTCTTCCAAAGTTATGAAACCTACAAAATATTAATTATAATAGAGTAGAATTGTATTGTTGTAAAACATTGTGATTGCTTTTTGGAGCAATTTTTTTACCTGAATTATCCTTATCAATAATCCGGAAAATTGCTTCTAAGCTGCTGCGGTTTCGATAAAGGGTCTCCACCACATTGTTCGTATTTCCCCCATTCTGAAACACATTCCTCCGTTATAATTGAAACGAAGATGGTCTTATATAAAAGCCATGTATAGATAAATCTAGAATTTACGTCAGACATTTCTTGTCAAATTTATTATAATTAATTTAGAATGACAAAACTTATAATTCAGCACGCTTTCTTTGTCAGAGTTTGAAGGGAATTGGACCTTTTATTGTTTTTGCAATAAAATAATAATAATAATAATAATAATATGAGAAGTAAATAAAAATAATGATCAGTAATTTATATAAATCTACACACATAGTAGTATGTAGCCTCTCCTGTACACAACGTTTTCCCGTTAAGCTTTTATTTTTACGATAATTAATATTGAAGGATGATGTATATGGATTGTGCAATTAAACTTTAGTTTATTGTGACATTAAAATATATTTGTTGTAAAAGACTTACGATCGATTGGCCCTGCTTTAACATTTTATCAAATGTACTAGAGTATTTTACGAGTTGCGTATCTGGGTCTTGAAACACAAGCTGAGTCTTTAGCATCCTCCAGGGAAGCGTCAATTCTGTTACTTCCTCCATGGCACGACACCAATCGCTTAGTGAGATAAAACCTACAAAGAACAATACTAAATAAATAATTTGTTGAATGTAATTTATTTGTAATTTATTTATGAAGCGTACTGCAACCACGCCAATTACCGACACTGTACTTGACCTCCATACCATTATACTGCATCAACTACTAAGGTTATTTGCGGTTATTGAAATCAGTTTCAACCGGTGAAAATATATATTATATTGGATGGAGCAAACTGAAAGTAATTAATGTCAGAGAACATAAGGTGTTGCTGATTTTTTTTTTCTCTTTAATATCTGTATAATTTTGGGAAAATTTTGCCTATGGCTGCCCTGCCAATTGTTATACCTAAAAAACTCTAACTTTTTTGAGCATCACAAAGAGGGAAGGCAGGGAGTAATTATGGCATTATAGCCGCCACAGTTCTTGCCGTCTCTAGCTTTGATCCCCTTAAACTTTCTCTGGAAATCATTCTTTTCTCCTTTGTCAAGTCTAGCAAACATTTTAATTCAAAACATCTTAGAAGTTCATCATTTCAAATAGTTTAAAAACTTTTATTTTGTGTCACTTCTACGCATACGCAGTTTAATAAAGATATTCACAAAAATTATTATTAAAACTTATTGCCTAATATTTTAATTGACTGTTTGGACTTATATGTTTATGACTCTAGAATTAGTTAAAATAAAACACACATTTGTTACATATTTAATGATTATAAATTTTAAGAAAATTTAAAAATCTAAGTTTAAAATAAACAAAATGTTAATTTACAGATACTAATTAATTTAAGCATTTTAGTTCTAGTTCTACAAACGAGAATAAATTAAATTTTTGTAGACACAAAACCGATAATAAACAGGAATAATAATCAATCAATTGTCAAAAAATACGTCAATAATTCACTAATCTTCCTTATCTAAACATGTTAAGTATATATGAACATAATAATTGAAAGCAACACACATAGTTATTATGACGAAACTAAATTTTTCTGAGATTTTAATGAAAATTTAATTGTGATCCAAAGACAAAATCAACTTGTCATTAATACTTTTCTCAAACCTAAGAAGACTTTGAAAGAATAAAGAAGAAAAATACTTCTTGAGAAAGTCAAAGCTTTGAAAGCAAATAAACAAACAATGCGTGCACTACGCTTTATTAAAGCTTTGAAGTCAACATAAATAGAGTATTGTTGATTGTAGTTACGAAGTGTTTAAAATTTATTATGTTGATAAAATTTCACTATAACAGTTACTTTTAGTCAAAACGTTTAGTTTTCGGCATGTTGAGTGTGGTTAGAAGTGATGAAGGAAACATGGCGAAAACGTTTTAACAAGTGAGTAAAAGTAAGTGTTATAGTGAAATTTTACCAACATAATCAACATAAATAATAAAAAATTCAATCATCTTAAGATAGGTTATTTATTATAGTTGATATAGATTTATAATTCTGTTTGCATTTAATTGGAGAAAATAAAAGTAAAATTTGAAATCAAAGTTCTTGGCATTTTAAATCAAATTACTAAAGAGATCGAAAATTACAAGTGTGCATTAACGCTTGTAATAAAAACGCAAATTTATTATGTTCTGCCTGTAGATGAATAATTTACTATAGTCAAAGCTAGACTTAAAAATAAACAAAAATAAATTATAATCATTTTAAATTAACACAATAAGACAGTATCAAAAAAAAATACTCTCGTTTATTATTTAAATATTATTATTAAAATAAAATTTTGTTTTTAGTGGTATTAAACAATATTACTTTGTTAGAGAATAACATTATGCGAAAATAAAAACTCTGTTTTTATTAAGTTCCATATATTATAATCCAGCCTTAAACTTCTGTTTTATTCGTAAAGGAGGCGCTTGCGGTAAGATAAAGAATTTATGTAGGTAGAAGAATATTCTTTGGTCGTTATTTTCTTAGAGACAACAGTTAATTTATAAATAAAAATAAAAAGTACTTCTTACTGTTTACAAATTCATAAATATACTCTTGCGTTTAAGTCTGTAGTGTTTGTGTGGAAATAATAGTTAATAATATTATGTTGATCGATACGGCAATGACAATTTATCAAGCTGTCTGTAGACCTATTCTAGATTATAGATGCATGTGCATGATTCTTGCATCTAAAACGGCAAAACGGAACTTAAAAGTGGGCGAACGAGAAGCAATTAGAATCATTTTCAAATTAAAACATCTTAATAATTCATTACACAACATTTCAAACACAAACTCGTATTCAATAACCAAAATATTACCAATTAAAATGAGACATAAAAAGTTAACAATAAAACTGTTCACTAATCATCCCAATCTTTTAACATCTATAGAAGAGTTCTCTAGAAAGATCCCATTCAATTTCTACACTTCTTCAAGTTCTCAAGAACCGCTAATTTCACACATTAAAAAACTTCTACCCGATTGAAGAAAACCATATTATTATAAGTATTATTGTTTTCATTTTATTTTGTTGTTATTTTGCAAAGAATGATTTCATTAATTACTGCCTTTCTATGGCTGAAGGACCGTTGGTTAATGGCCCTGAATATGTATGATTGTATTGCGCGATTGTATATGTACAAAATATATTATTATTATTATTATTATTATTAATATTATGTTGACATGCATACCAAAGATGCAATGTAACGCTAAAAATACAAATGGTGTAGTGAAATTCGATCATTGATTTCATGATGAAAATAGCGCAGTCAAGAACAAAATTACACATTTGAATATTAATAAAAATCAACTATTATTATATCAAGAGAAGTACTGCAAAGAAAATAAAATCAAAAGACAAATTATATTATAATTTAGGAATTGTTGTTTTTAGTTATTTCTCAAAAACTGCTGAATAATTAAATCCAGAGTCTTTAATCGAATTGCATTGTAAAATTAACTATGCAAGAAAAATAGTTTGGGGTTACTTAGAAAATACTGCAGAACTGACAACGGCTTGCGCAAATTTTTTTGATTTGAAAATGACCCGCCGTCCAACACAAAGTTGCCGACCCGTGATATAGATCAAGGGTCAGCTACCCGCGGCTTGTTGCAATTTTTTGCGGCCCGTCAAAGCACCAACATAATTCAAAAAAAAAAACAATAAACCTATAGCGTGAACGTGCCGAGACTGGTGACAATAAGCCGCACATTATTGTCACCAGCTAGGTTACAAATTATTGCTTTTTTTGCTTTTTCATCTGTTTTGTCAATTTATTTCTCACGCTACACTATGGGACACAAGAAAATTTTATTTCATTTGTCGGGCATATTAGTTTCATAAATTATCAATCTTTTGCCTTGGCAAAACTAAAAAAGATAACACAGCAGTAAAAACAACACTTCATTAAACTTCACTTGACTTGTGCAGTACGTGTAGACGCAACGCGTAATCAATGAATTCAGAGAGTACCGAATTTGTGTTACTGAGTTATTTGTTACACTCCCCCCTGTGTGTTGAATATCTAAAATCATAGAAAATTTTTACCCATGCCAAGGCACCCTGTTCTAGGTTTTTGGATGTGCAATAGTAGTTAGCTATTTACGTGGTACCGCCGCCTCGGTACCACCTACGTGCCTGTGTTCCATATTGATAAAATAATTCATCTTTCACGTATTAATTACAATAAAACAATTTACTTGATTTACAAAGAATCTATACGCGTAATCAAATAATTCAATTTGGGTCGCCATTACAAGACAAGACACAGAAGTATAAAATTGATTCTTTGCCAAAATCATTAGAACAAAATTTCCAAAAATGTAATCAATTGCAATTCCTTATTCTGTAGTCACCTGATATATTGTACAATAAAAAAACTACTTGCAGAACTATAAATTAATTTAAAAACTTGTTATTTTCATCGCCATTTATAACGTAAGTAGATAACAAAATATTTACATCTCACTCAATTAACGGTTCCCTATATTTTATATTTCAAGTTAATTAATTCTTACTTTCTGGCAAAATGACCTCTTACAACCAGATGCAAAATCAGAATCAGGTCACCAAAACATTTATGGTCTTTTTTGCATTTAAACGTAACATCATTTTTTGCATGAAACTCGTAATAACACGTTTTGTAAAATTAATATCATGAAGAAAAATGCAATTTCCATCAAAAGAGTGGAATTAGGGGGTGAATTTATTACCTTTTTTCCAAAACAAAATTAACTTATGAAGTCATTTAAAATGTTTATTAAAGGAAAATGAAAAGAATCGTAATATACAAACCAAAAATTGTTTTTTTTTACTACAGAAGACAAGTTTATCTTTAAAATATGCAATATGTACATTATTACTTCAGACATTTTACACATTAAGTTTCATACTCCTTTTTATTGGTAAATTATTTTTGAAGAAGGCAACATGCCAAAAACGTTTTACAAATCAATTTTAAGTAAGTGTTATATTGCAATTTTTCAACATAATTCTAACATAAAAAGCATATTTGGTATTTGACTACTTATGTTGTAATTTTCGATTAGATTTGAATATGCAAATAGTCTTCTTTTGCTATCAGCCTCAGCGAACATGACAAATCACCGATAAATCCACGTGCCTGATGAGCGTATTCCTACAATACTTTGATAAACAAGTAATAAATATCGCTCGCGTCAACCATCACTGGCCTAATACCCAAACGATAAAACCTCCACCTGGCTCCACTGTGCTCCACAAGCACAAATCCGCTGTTTCTAAAGCAACCCTGACCAAAGGTAGAATGAATTTATCCAGGATATTACCAGCGATCTATCTCTATCTGTCGATAGATTTCTTTTATCGCGCAGCATATGTCAGCAGTAGTGACTATACTGATTTATACTAGATTAAAGTCCTCTGGAAATTTATTTCCGTAGAATTCATGCGCGTAGAACGACTTTTAACCGGACTGGCAGTGAATATAAAAACTTTGTAGTCTATTTACCGTTGTCTGTTAACCCAAGTTTAGTTTGTCTAAAAGTTTCCTGTGAGGAGTTGAAGAAGTTTGCGTGAGAACCAAACCGGAATCATCTTAATGCAGTCCAGGGAGAGTTTGGACTGCTAAGTCATTAAGTTTTTATATTCAATTTATTTGATATAAAAGACTGGTAGATATTATAAAAAAAAGTTTATAATATAAAAATAAATCAATACGGTAAGAAGAAAATGTGTGAAAATAAATATTTATGGAGAAAAAAACTCAAATAAAATAAATTAGGTATGAAATAATATAATAACATATACTGATTAAAAATAAATAGACGTGGCATAATGCCATTTTGCAAACATTGCCGCATGCAATGCCAAGTCAAAATGACAGGTCAAGAAGAAATTTTGAATTTGAAAGTGCACGGACGCACTTGAATGAATCCCGAGGAGCATGCCAGTTTTGACCACTAATCGTAAATCGTGGCAACAGCACATTTCCAAGGACACAGGTTTGACTCCTTTTGGCCTGAGGATCATCTAGAAAGGTCATTCCCATAACAAGAACTTAAGAAACTTTATCAAGTTAAAGTTTCAGATTCAATAATTACATAGAAACTTAAACTGTTGCTAGTGTTGGCATATATTCCTATTAAATATATTAGTTGTACATTCATTTAATGTCAGGTAATAAAGACGTAAGTTCTTAAAAATTAAGCAGAGTAATAATAACAAATTTTAGATTTATTATTATTTATGTTTAAGAACACAATGATGTAAAAATAAATTAGTTTTATAATCTTCCCACAGATATCCAATATTCTTTGTGTCTAGTAGGAAATTCAAGGCAAATTAACTTAAATTTTAACATGTTCTTGTATTTTAATAAGTTTTAAAGTTTGAAGATTGTTTTTGATATTAACAATAAACATTTTGCAATTAGATTTAGAGATGATAGTTTATTCTACCGAAATGCAAGATTATTATATTTTGCCTCCACAAAGTCTTAAGTCAAACAACAATTCTAACATCATATTTACATTACAAATAAAAATCTTCATAATACTTGTATATCTCAATAATTCATCCCACCATAATTTCAATACAATAAAACGCAATAAACCACAATAAACAGCAATTGATACTCACCAGTCTTTTCAGGATCAGACTTTGCAAATTTGCTCTCCAACGCATCCCGGTTGGAAACAATATGACCGCGTAGTTCCCGCATGGCTGACTCTTCCACAAGACCGACACGCTGCCTGAACGTCAAACGTTTCGTTTTTCCGACGTTGGAGGTGTACTGAATGAAGTGTGTGTCTAGCTTCTGGCCAACCAACTTCAAATAAGCGCCTTTGTTGGAACCAACCTCGTAGTAATTCGATGCAGAAAAGATTGTTATCACCTAATATGAACATCACAAGATTTGCGATTACATTATTTGGGCGCTTTTACCGCATAAACATAAGTTATCTCATTTTAATTATCTATTAAATTAAGAAAATGCTATTATAATTTTAAATATTAAATTATACTATTATAATATTTACTATTATAGCAACAAAATGTAAAACTGGATAATATCTATACAAAAAATATGCTTTCATGTGTTTTGTATTTATTGTGATCAATAGTTATTTCCAGTGCATCAATATTATTAATCTTTCAATCCAGAAATTGAAAGTGAAACTAAAGATAAAAATTATTTTCCTAGTTTATGTACCATGAATAAAATATTTCACAGCAGAAATAAAAGTCTATAATGAAAGCAAAGTTTTTTCATTCAACTTTACAAAAGAAAACACAACTTGGCATGTTGATAGGAGACATAATGTAAAACTCACTAAGTAATAACTCAAACTTACTCGATTATTGTGAACAACTTCGTAACCCTCTGGCTTGCATTCATGCGATCGAATAAGGTAGAGCATTTTGTTGCGCTGCAGAAATCGGCCGCTAACATCAGGCCCAAAGTAGGTACCAGCACCTCGAAGGCCATTTGGAATGCAACCCTCGTTCGACTGAGGATCACTCCAGAGGATATCAAAAAGCTATCAGACACAATACGCCCGCATTAAACAAACTTCTTAGTGCAAATATAAATCCAATATTTTCTTCCTTTTGCCCATTCAGTTTTTCAACACACATTTATCATCATCAATTTACCTGTTTCCATTCCACCTTGTCAATTAGTTCCGCGCCTGGTGCTGATCCATCGGAATGCAGGGGAGGTCGCAGCAGAGACGAATACTACATCAATATATCGTGTAAAGTTAAACACTAGCCGACAGTATATGCAGTGCGATTTGAACTTGTTGATTGAGGATTACCTTTGAGCGATTGACGTTGCGAATCAACTCCAAATCGGTGCTATCGGAAATGCCACCGTGCACAATTAGTACGCGATTGTTGACGATTGTTCCCAGTGGCAGCCAGCGGTAGACGCCGTCAATTAGTTTAAGTAGTTTTTCCGAATTGTTGCGATATTTCATTTGCACTTCTTTGATAAATCCGTATCTGCATCATATGATGCACTCATAAATATTCCCACATACATAACAGAGAATAATATCGTAAAGAGATGAGAATGATGTTTAAAAATTGCGGCGTCGAGTGTAGTGTACTCACCGACTGTTCATAATGTGATCTTCGTGGTTGCCTCGATTAAGGAAGACGCCACCCGGAAAAACGACGTAGCAGGCAAGAAGAAGCAGCAAAACCTCCAGGCCTTTTTTGCCACGATCTACAAAATCGCCGTTAAAAACGTACGGATTTTCCGGGGATGGGAGCCCATTCTGAAAGTGGGTGAAGCGAACATGAGAATAATCAATGTTGAAGGAAAAATGTGTAGAGTAATAATTTTTGATCTGAACGTAGTAAATATAGCAACTAATAACGGTTACTTAGAGAGTAGTGTGCGTTTTAAAAATATTCAAATGCAATCACAATTGATATATTGGCACCATTATTATTGCTATTTTTGTTACTTTTTTAGAGCGTACTGCCACCGTGCCGGGTACCGACACCTCCATTTACTTATACTGCATCAACTACCAGGGTTATTAGCAGTTATTGAAACTGAATTTTGTGAAAATATTTATTATATTCAATACATCTCCAGCAGGATTTAAACTCATGTCTCTGTAATATGCACTTCACTGTCACTGCTACAGTCAGATGGCTTACCGACTGAGCGACGGAGCGGGGCGAATTGTATTTATTAATGCAGAATTATTTTGGACAAATCTTTAAATTTAGATAGCTTTGATTTTCATTTTTATATGCCTGTGACAGAAATTAAAACAAAAATATTTGCAGCATTGACGGTTTATTTTTATTTTTTTATACTGCAACCATGCCGGATGCTGGCGGTTTGTTGCAATTTTTAATTGTTAAATTGTAAAAATTGTTGATTTTATTATTTTTATGGTAGAATAATAAACTTTATAATGCCGCTACAAATTGGCAAAAAACAAAATACTTTTATTTATACGGCAGGAATTACAGTAAAAATATAAAAAATGCTCTTCTCTGTTGTTTTATTCTAGCGACCTCATACCCTCTTGTAGCAGTTTTGAAAAGTTAATTGACTCTATAATCTATAAAATGTCAAATAAATTATGTTTCTTGGCTTTATAGTTAATTGGTTATTAACGTTAGATATTAGAAAAAACTTCAAAACATTTTTTTATGTGAATAAAACATAACTGGAACGCGCACAAAAATTTATTTATATAACGTTTTTAGCTTGTTGTTTTCTTCAGTCATAGTGAAGAAGTTCTACTACATACACATAATACATATTAATTAATTTCTAGTCACACTCAAACAGATTCAAATTTTCTATTTAAAATGTGTTTTACGTTATCAATTTTAATACAAGCAATATATTTATACTAATCGTGTAAAGATTGTAAAACTTCACATAAACTACTCATTAGAAATCAATAATTATTAAAACTACATAAACATTTGTCACATAAAAAAATCCAATATTTATTACTCTTTTAACAAAAATTACTATATTTAATGTTAATACGATACATTAACAACAAAGGAAAGCTATTAATAAAAGAAAAAGCAATTGTGCAGTTCTATTTGCCCATTTTTTTTAAAGAAACTGTATATTCGTGACGCAAACTTTACGCAAAAATTAAATTAAAAATCAACCAATGCAATATAAGAGAAAACAGATAAAAAAAATATAGTTCTTCCTCTTTGCAATAAAGGTAGCGATTGACTTTATCCGGCCCCTCAGCTTTCAAGAGAAAACAGGATGGACTCGTAGGAGTGTAATTAGATTAGAGTTCGGTAAACTCATACCAGAGAAAATCCGATACACGACGATAGAAGATTTAAACCATTGTTCAAATTTAATCCAGTGTCTTACTACCTAGTTCAATTGAATAAAGATGCTTTACATAATAAATACATTGCTGTCAAATAATTTGCACTACCGTGTTCAGATAATTAACCAATTCAGTTGAAATAAAAAAAATCAATTTTCTATTTATTCTATCCTAATTATAAATAAACATTATAAAAGCATCTATAATTTGCACAAAGCTCATTTCCCTCTTCTTTTTTGTGAGAAGAATCATTAATGTTTTACATGTCACTGAGCAAACATAATTGCATTGTCAACATTACTGTACTTTGTTCATCCATGGTGTTTAAAAGGTCATTATTTAATTATTGATGTGCCAAGTAAGGCACATTTATATACTTGAGGTCAAAGTTTGGAGCGCAAAATGCGTTAAAGTAATGCGGGCATCACACATTATCGAAGAGGTAAACACGTCAGGCGTAATTTACCCTGGTAATTATTGGCACTACGGGCCTACATAAATTACAGCGTGCTGCAGGCACCATGTAAACAACAGGGCTATTATTCACAATCAATACTTTGTACTATTAACAAGTTTATCTGTATTGTAACTAAATAAATGACATTGTTATTTTAACATCTACTGTCATTAAATTATTTAGATTTATTCATGAATGTTTACTAAATTACTTTACTTAGTACGAATAGTGACAAGGTTTGTATATGTATAAAATGCTCTAATGTAAAAATATATTTATTGTAGGGTGGAAGATGAGAAATTTATATAAAACTCAATAACGTACAAGAACTTTATCTCATCATAGTCGGTTTAGGAAGATTAAGACAAAGAAAAAGCGAAAGAACATAAAATACCATAAAAATAACAAAATACTCACAAACTTAACAAATACAATCAAAATTTTAATACTACTTAATGCTTTAATACTGTATGATTAAAAATTCAGACGCGTATATATATATAAATTTTAGTTTCTGGTTACAATTAAATTTATTTCTGTTGTATAGTATTTTTGATTAAAAATTTGTAAAATCAGCAAATAAAGCAAAATTTTAACACGGTGTGGTGTGAATGTGACAAGCACAAACAAAAACTCACATCCTTTCCCTCTCTTAGTTACTAGCCACTATGCTTGGAACGTTAAGTTTTAGCCACATAACACATATTTAAGCAATATTCGTAATAATTTATTGTAAGAAAATCAAATTGTTAATTCAGGTGCAATGATACTAACATTCAATGACATGATGTTAATAGAGTTTCAAGAGATATTTAACACTGGTAATTAAATACAAATTGCGTTAATCAAAAAAAAAATATAATGATCAACATTAAATATCTACAACTTTTATTTGAGTTTCCAATATTCAAATAATATAATAAGAATAAATTCCCCGTAAAATCAAATTTTCCATCACTAAATTTGTAGCAAACTGATCAAAATCAACAACTTTATTCTTGACTTTTTCTTTATTAATTAAAGTTAACCTTTACATTATGCACCTCACCTACAAATATTGTATCCTCAATTTAAAAAGCAATTATATTAAAAGTTTTATGATTCATCAACATGGCGTATACCGTTTACGCAAGACCTATTGAACCAATTGTGTTCTTTCATTATAGACTACACAAGTTTCATACCAAACTTCCTGCATGGATCAATTTATGTAATTGGATTACGCATTGGTAAGTGTTTGCAAGTACATTTAAACCTAAAATGCTTTCATTCCAAATGCAAACATTTAATTCCCATTGTTTGCCTTTGCTCCGGTTAACACGCTTGAGAGAGATACAGATATATATCTTGACCGACGGTGTGTTTGCGATACTTCGGACTACCCTTTTATGTCATTACTTACAAAACATTTGGCTTGTTCTCTCGGTGGCTTCTTGGTCAGTGCAACAAGAGCAATTTGCAGACCTCTTCTGAACTAAGTGCAATTAAATGTTAATGATTGGAAATGGTCCGCATTTTTTATTAAAGCTGCAATCATATGTGCCTCGCAGCTTTTTGCAAATGCTTGTGCTAGATTAAATATTGTAAACTAGTTAAAGCTTTAAGATGCATACTTTAATTGATTACATCAAGGAAAGCGTGGTCAAATACTAATTAATAAGATGGAAGATTGGAATAGAATATTTATTAGTTTGGTTATAACATGGCATCGCAGTTTGATTTGGCAGTTAATTGAAAAGCGGAAAAGTGAGGAGTCGGTTTTCTAATTTAATTGACCCGAAAACTCTCATCACCTAAGCGCACTGAACGAAAAGCCCTTGAGGTACGAATTCAAAGTCAGGTTGATAATGATGAACTAATCAAAGTTAAGATGTTTTACTCATTTTAGTTTTAAACCGGAAAAATTCAAAGATCGTTCTGTAAATTACTATCAGAGAAGTAAAGAGAAAGAATTTGCATACATTTTCTATTTACTTAAAACTTTAAGACTTAAATTACATTTTTTCTCAACATGAAATAAAGAACAATTTGTATTGAATAGTTTCCTGTGCTATTGTATTAAAGAACTAAGACCGAATCTAATTAGCTTCATTGTAGGTGGCACAAACAGAATACAGATTAGTTTAATTAAAAGTGTGAGTAAAACAAGAGCAGACAGACTCTAGGTACCCTTTCTCTCTCTCTCTCTCTCTCCTTTTTTTCGCCTAACAATTAATTGCTATTTGGATTCCAGAAACTTCTACATGCCAAAATATGATCTAAGAAATAACGTCAAATTTGTATCCGCCAACAAGGAAATTTTTAACTATCGTTAATATTTTAAACAATAATTAAAAGTTTATTTTAAAACAACGTCAAAAAAAATCAATTTTCTATATGCATTTACTGACAGCACCGTTTCAGAATTACCTACATCCTTTTGTCATCGCAGTAACTCACAACGCTAGAGAAAATTCCTAGCTGTCTAACATCCCTAGCTTGTCTAACCACCCACGTACTATTTCCGTTCCGGTAAGTTCCACGCGGTTGTGCTCGTTTGTACCAACCTATCAAGCCCGAAGCGTCCCTAAACTCGGTGAATATTGTTTCATACGTATCGCGGTCCTCAATCGTTGCAGTGATTCCCTGTAGGCATGTTTCGCATTTACACCATGTTAGACTATATGAAAATTAGTATTCTAAAATTGGGATGTTAGTCCAAGATATTTTAATGATAATGTCTGCAAACTATGCATTACAACTTGTAAGAACTAAATAATTTGCCACCAAATAATTTAGTTTGATTTTACGTCATCAATTAAAAATATAGAGTGAATTTCTATAATTAACAAAAAAATCAAAATGTTACCTTCAATAAGCCATGAGATTTCTTAATTTTAAAAAGTAAACATTTATCTTTTGGTATTCAGATAAATGTGGCATCTGATTAGCTTCCTCAATAATACCTATAGAACTTTTAGCAATGAAATAGTATAATGATAATATGATTTATGGAAAACTATTTGATTTACGTTCTTGGGACTTGTATGTTATGAATTATTAAGTAAACCATTATACAAACACAAAATAATAAATTTTTTTCTTAATATTGTAACTTTGCTTAATGAATACTTTTTTTAAAATTATTGAAAGCGTTAATTGCCTAGCTTTGTTAATTTGGTAGGAATTCATGTAATTTTTTTCAATTTAAACCAATTTTTCATTCGCATTGCAACCTCAATCCCCACAAGGATGATTATTGATTGGAATTAATTTGCCCAATTGTTAGTTAGCGATAAGCTCATTAAGTGCCCAAGCAAACACCACTGTTTGATCAATACCCACGCGCATTGTGCTGTCATTACCTCGAGCCTCGATTAAGGCTCATGTACAATTTTATTTCACTCTACTACTCTTGATTTCATTAACGACATTCACACACTATACGTAATAAACTTTACCTTGTGAAAAATAACAAGCAGATCGTCCAGTTTGCCATGCAGATCTCCACAAATGGTAATCTGCTTGGAGATGGCCGTAGACGCCACGTTGATATTCGGTTGAACTTTGAGTCGATCGATGCCATCGCACAGAATTTGAGCAACATATTTAGCATGTAATCGTTGTTGCTGCAAACAAAAACAAGACGTCACTCTGGTAGGGTCTGATTCTGAAAGATTGTCTCCTTTTTCTTAAAACAACCATGTACAATAAATCAAATCTAACCTTTTTTCTTCGAAAGAATTCAATCAATTTATCAAGATCGTCTTTTTGCATTGGGAAGTTGACGTGAATGCCTCGATACTTCTTCTCGACATGCTCCATATCTTCCTCCTCCTGATCGTCGGATTCGTCTACAAAATGCATGTCCAGGTTCTCTGCAAAAGAAAGAACAAGTTCAAATACTTTGGAATGATGATAAAATGTCGCGTGGATTCAGTTTAAGAATAAAACGGGAATTAAGTAAGTAATTTTGGTGAAAAAATAACTTTGGTCTTTGGGGCGTTTTAATTTTGCTTTGTTTCTTCAACTCTTAGGGGGAAGGCAAACAGAAGCGGTTATAGAATTGTAAAACTTTTTAAAAGTTTAGTTGCAAAAATGTTTAACACCAAGGGTAATCGTGTTAGGGCGATGTGAATATAATACGGAAAACGTATCCTCTATTTGCGGACAACCCGAAAAACCAGTGAAATTTACATCCACGCACCTGATGGGCGGCTACTTATTAGATTATTAGGGCAGGATTTGTGTTTGAATAAAAACTTATTTATTTTACAAATTAAATAACCTATAAGATCACTTAAGAATAAGGAACAAAAGAATTGCGCCTTAACCTATAAAATGGCAATCTACTAATCAAATAGTTCTTCATTGCTTAATGCTTCTAATTAAAATACTAAATTAAATACCCTCACCCTTAAAATTAGTGTTCTTCCAATCAATCTGTAGTCTATCAATGATCAAGCGCGCTTAAATTTGCTACACTTTTCAGTTAAATAAAAATATCTTTTATTTTTATTCTAATTTTGATTTTTACCATAACTTTAAATTTTGCCAAAAAAAAGTATGGTTTTAAAATACTGCACTTTGAATTAATCAAATGCATTTTTTTGGAGAGTACTGCAACCACGCCAGATACCGACACCGTACTTGAGCCCTATTCCATTATTGCATTATACTGAACCAACTACCAAAGTTACTAGCAGTTATTGGAACTAAATTCTGTGAGAATATTTATTATATTGAATACATCTCCAGCAGGATTTGTTCGTGACCCTCGAATATGCACCTCCCTGTCACTGCTACAGTCAGACGAATTACCGACTGTGCTATGGAGCAGAGCGAAAATGCATTATTTGATTTTATTCTTCTTTAATCTCATTACACGCAGTTTATTTATGCCCGGTTTTATAGTTATAATCTATGTTTAAGATGAAGATTTTACTCAAGTAATCAAGTAAAATGCACGTTTAAAATATAACTTTGTAATTTGTTTTCTTTTAGAACGTGCCCATGCCGGATACCGGCTCCGTACTCTTCCTCCATTTTATTACACTGCATCAACTATCCTAGAAATATACATTACATTGAAAACACCCGCAGTACACAATATCGGCCTTACTGTCACTGCTACAGTCAGTTGACTTACTAACTCAGCTACAGGGCGGAGCAAAATTTCTAATTAAGGTGCAACCATGAAAAAGACCCTGCCATCAAGTTTGAACTTGAAACATATATAAAATAAGACATTAAGGTCTACATTTGACTAATATCTGCTGCTGCTGCTGCTGCTTAATCAAAATACCAAACTAATTTAAAGTATGACTTTAAGTCTTTATAGTGGCCTAATTTAATCTACACGTTAATTATCAATTTATCATAAAGTAAAATTTTCCAATTTTAGCTAAAAATAAGAACAACGTAATTTCATAATAGTACATTTCTTTTCTATGCTTTATTTCCTTTATTCTCATTACACATGTTTTAATTTTATTAATTAAAATAATAAAGCAACAAAAGTGTAACAACCTTTATTATTAGCATTAATCTAACTTAACTTTTAACCAATTTATCATAAAAATGCACCTTAAATGCTATCTACCCCTATGCCATTTTCAAGTAGGCCACTTCCAATAACTTAAATGCATTACTTGATTCTAGCCTCCTTGAATCTAATTACGCCCAGTCTAATTAATGTCTAAGTGCGATTAAAGCTGTCTGCCTTATCAAACTCTTCTTAATACTAGAGTTCTAGTACAAGCCATTTCCTCCCTTTCGAGAGTCCTAGCAGCAATGCCGTGCCGGGTAATTGAATTAACATCACCTCTCCGAATGAGTAGCATTAAAGGCAGTAGGATCGTCATTATACATCACATTGCTACTATCAATATCAAAGACAGCGGTTTTCCTTGCGCTTCGTCACCCGTCTTCGTGGCAATAGATTGTAAAGCACTCTTGACATTTGCGCGCGCTGTTCGTTTATGGTTTACCCTACACTCTTAGCGGCTGCCGGAGTTGCGAATGCAATTTACGAGCAATGCGCGGAAATATGCTCGAGAAACGATATTTGCATAATACATTTACGAATCACATAAACTGGTGTAACATAAAATGTAACAGGATAATATATATATATTTCTTCTTTTCCAGGGAATTTACATTTTTCTTGGAAATGGATCAACCTAATGTTAGCGATGAATTTCAATGGAAAATAAGCAACAGTTTCAATTGAAATTTTGCTTACTCTGAGATTCAATACTTATAGAAAACTATTTTTCCATTTGAGCTAGACAATGCAAGCCATCTAGAATGACATTTTGGACTTCCAGATCAATTTCGGATAGAAAGACGTTCAGATTTAATTTTATTTGCGTTATACCCAATAACTAATTAATTTGTTCTATTTGAAAAGCAAAGACAAGCATTAATAATTTAAGGTAATTATCCGATCTCATCAGAATTTGCGTGCACAAAACAACTGACAATCACTAAAGTAGCAGGTTAGAACTTGACTTAGATGTTGTTGGTTTTGTCTAACATACACAGTTCCTAGAATGCTTTCATGATTTCTCCAGGAATGCATTTTTCATAGAGATGGATAAATCAAATATTGATAATAAATTTCAAATAAAA
The DNA here is from genome assembly GCA_027575565.1 of Diploeciton nevermanni. Lineage (NCBI taxonomy): Eukaryota > Metazoa > Arthropoda > Insecta > Coleoptera > Staphylinidae > Diploeciton > Diploeciton nevermanni. The sequence continues at coordinate 46,380 of JAODIE010020931.1, forward strand.
ACAAGTAGAAGTTGTAATTCTGAAATTCTTCCTAGCTTGAAGTTTATTGCACCAGATATACATTAGTGTTTTTAGGGTGAATAAAAGATTAATGACAGACGAAATAAATGTCACTAGAAAGAAAAAAAATCCTACTTATTGAATATAAATTACGGTGTAATATTTCAGCAAAGACTCAATAAGTGCTGATTAATTAAATACCACAAAAGGTTTTTTATGGTATATAATCTTAGCACTAGTCAGAACCTTCTACTTAAGTCATTTGAGTAGTAACTTTTCAAAGTTATATTTTCCTCACGTTTTTGTCTTTGTTCAAGGTATTTGGACCATTTAGACTGAGCGTTGTGCAAAACATAATTTAATTTATTCCCCACGCATTGCGACTCAGGCATTTTATTCGCACAATGCAACGCGTAAGATTGTTAAAGCATATCATAAATTTTCTTATTTGATTTTTAAGTATATTTCCACGTTTTCTTTCGTCCAAAACAAGAAAAAAAACTTGAACAAGCTTTGAGCGTTATTATTGCTTTAATATAACGCATCAAATATAAAACAATATTATTATAGATGACAAGCTTAAAGTAAATATTACGTGGAACGTAAGTACTTTTTATCCGTCATCTAGTTTTCCATGGTTTCCCGTAATCAATACTGTATACCTTTTTTTGCTGACAGCGTAATACCTGGAAAGAGTATTAGAACGGTTGGAATGTTAAGGCGGCATTGGTAAGTGGGTGGCAAAAAGTGGTCAAGAGTAAGACAATCGCAATATATTGAGTGGAGTATACAGAGGTCAACTTGTCAACACTTACCGATTGATGAGCTCTTCGAGCCGCCTGATGACACACTTGGCTTGGTCGTGTCGGGGATGTGCGTTAGAAGAGCGTTGAAAAAATTGTATAACTGGAATTGACAAGAGATTAGAAATATTACTAAGTTGGCAATTGAGATTGGTGATTGATCAAAATGGTACTGCAAGAATACCAGCCATAGTCGTTTAGAGATATTACTAAAAAAATGTTAATTTATTTCTTGCAAATATGTATTTGCCAAGTAGTCTCTAGAATTTCAACTATTTAATGCAATATTTTAGCGCTGCGGTAACGTTGGGGTGGATTAAACGCCTTAGTACAAAACGTATAATTACATTCATGACAATATCAAAGAGGTTCCGGTAAATATATTACAAGCCCCAGCATTGTGCATAAAACCCTTATTGTTTCATATTCAAATGGTGAGAATTAAGGTTATTGGGTTATATCTAGTGTGGGTAATAATTTATTTTTTATTTCCTCTAACTAATTAATTAGTTACTGTTTGAAATTTTGAGACATTCATTACTTAGTTAAATTATTTAACAAAACAGCTAACAATCGCTGTAGAAATGAGTTAGAACGATGAATTTCAACGGAAAATAAGCAACAGTTTCAATTGAAATTCTGCTTACTCTGAGACTCAACACTTATAGAAAACTATTTGTGCATTTGAGCTAGACAATGCAAGCCAGATCAATTTCCGATTAAAACACTTTCAGATTTAATTTTATTTGCGTAACTTGTAACGCAACGTAACTTGAGTATTGTCGCTGTTGTCTCACATATGACTACTTATGCATCTTTTGTTTCTAACAACAGAGATAATACCAACAAGATATTAATTTATTTCTTGTAATTAGATATTTGTTAAGTAGTCCTAATTTTTGGAATTATTTGGTTACATTTGATTTGAATTTTAATTTTAATTGAATTGACATTTTCTTATATTCTTTATTCTCTATAATTGGAAATTTGGAAACATTAGTAATTTGAAAGATTTGAGATATTCAAACAAAACAGCTAACAATCACCATAAGAGTGAGTTATTATGAGTTTTTTTGTTTTTAAATTTAGATATTACTTATTTGGGTGCAATAATATTTGTTCTTCAGTTGTCTTGACATTTCCATAAACTATTCTCTATTTTCACAAATCATTTTTATGAGTCTTAAATTTTTGGGATTTTCTTACAACCGACTTCAGTTTTGAAAGTCATGGGTTTATTTGACTTTTATCCTCCATAACTAATTGATCAGTAAATATCAGAAAAAAAATCTAAGTCCTTCATAACTAATGAAAATATTTTCGTTGTTTAATCAGAACTTCTGTAGATAAGAAAGAGAGTTAAGACGTATTGTATAACTCACAAGCATAGTTATGCTTTCTTTATTTAGAAAATTTATCTTTATGTTTTTAAAAATTTAGTGAAAAATTCCAATTTTTCTTCTTTTGATTCAACCCTTGAATACTTGATATAAATATATACAACTCTTCTTTTTAACGTCTTAAGTTTCCTCTCCAGTTAGCATTAAATCTCATGAACCGTTAAGACAAACTCTAGGCTGCTCATGATTACACGTTTTTCACGTTAGTACTCCGAGGCAAAGATTTACAAATGTAAATCCAGCTTCACGCTTGGAGGTGACTTAAAATAATTACTCCATTGTTTGCATTCCGCACCTAACTACTCAATTTGCATACATATTTGCCGATCCAAGACGTCACACTGTTTTCCACCAAGCCACTGCACTAACATCCCTAGACTGACTTGATTACTGATTCCACCCTGGTTAGTTAGGCCTTACATAAAATCACGACGGGACATTAAACTTGCAGACCTCAAGGCTGACATTGACGGCGTCAAGCTACGTCCTTAATTTACCAGAGTTTGAATAAACAATTTACCAGGTTGTGATTAAGTTGCGGCCATACTTCATCAACCAGTTCAATACGCGTTGATTTTGCCGATACGGAAATTTTAATTATTTTCATGATGCGCTCGCCGCATCAGTAGATAAATTAAACATTGCTGGCATTTAAGCATGGTCAATAAAGCATGTTGGGATTGTCGACGTGGATATCGATAAAATTGCGCTGCTTTAGGCAAGTCCACCAAAGTTGAATTCTTTTTGAAAAACATCAGTTACTATTCATTGAAATAGTATTGACATGGTCTAATTTATATTTCAACTTTTGTTATTTGATGATTATATCATCATTATTCAAGTTTGTGTCTAATCAATAACTTGATATGCAAATAAGTAATTAATTGTCTAAATGTTGGTGCCTTCGCAAAGGTTTTACGCTGTTTTTCACTCTGTTATTAAAGTAGCCTTGGTGTTGGTTCTTGCTACACCTCAGTCAAAAGCAACATAAGTAGCGGTTGCGTTGGGGTGAATTAAACGCCTTAGTAACAAACGCATAATTACATTCATGACAGTATTAAAAGGGTTTCGTAAATACATTAAAAGCACCAGTATTGCGCCTAAAATTCTTACAGTTTCATATTCAAATGGTGAGAGTTATAGTTATTTGATTATATCTAGTTTGGATTATAAAAGAATATATTTTTTATTACTAATAACTAATTAATTAGTTACGATTTGAAACTTTGAAACTTTTATTACTAATTTAAAACCGTCTCAGTAGCACTCTTGGCAACGCCCTGGCTTACGAGTCAGTGAGTCGTAATGAGTTTGATCCCCGCTAACAACTCTGTTTTTGGCAGCGTTGTTATTTAAATCCAAGCTGAGAGTCTGCATCCTGCCGAACAGAAAAACAGGCAGCTGCCGAGCGGCCAGTGATTGGAGGTCAAGTACGGTGTTTGTATATAATCGATGTGGTTGTAGGACGCTTACATGTCATACACCACAACGCCCTACACCCGAAAACTGGGTACAAAAGAAATGACATTGATGATGATTACTAATTTAAGTTATTTAAGTTAGAACGTCAATTATAGACCACATAATAACAAACAAAAGCATCCATCCTAACAAAATCATAGACGTAAGGGCTCTGCCCTCCGCAAACATCGGCACAGAACACGAACTAACGGCGTGCAAATATAGGACCAAAATCATCAAACATAAACGTAAAGAACCGAATAAGGGTAAGAAATACAACATCGAATCGCTCAAAAACGAAAGCACAAGACGGCTTTTTGAAAACCGGCTGAAAAATCACATAGAAATCAACAAGATAAATGACCTAGACGACAGCAACCAGGCATGGCTAAAACTGAAGGAGAATGTTACA
>JAODIE010020942.1:0-49296 GCA_027575565.1 Diploeciton nevermanni
CAACATGCCGAAAACGTTATACCAAGTGACTAAAAGTAAGTGTTATAGTGAAATTCTATCAACATAATGAATCTTAAACACTTCGTAACCACACTCAACAATACACTGAATTTTATATGTATTATATAATTTTGTTTCTCCGTACTCACCAGTAACTTGTGGACAGTGGCTATGGTATGGATTGGACGCATAGGAACTCAATTTGCTCCCTTTTTGGACCGTGATCAAACCGCACATGCAAATGCAACGTAGCGTGCCGAGCGTACAAAGCACGAACTCAGCTGCGCCGCGCCGCCAATATTCGCGCATTACCTTTTACGATTGCCACTTTATTGTTTAATAATATTAGGCTGGCGATTTGGTGCGCGCGCACACAATGCGGCGTTTAATTGTTTCGCGCGCGCCTCTGATCTTTGCCGCCGACAAACAAATCGACTTGAATCAATCATTGCAGGATGCAGCCTTGGCGACCGCAGGTGACTTGGCGAAAAGTGCTCCTCTTGCAATTGGATTTTACAGAGAACACGATTGACTTCGATTCCATTTGAGATTCTTTAGCGTTCTGAGGAGGAATTCACAAACAATGCATGCATTGGAGGTAACCAACGGGACTGCAGGTCTTTAGAGTATAATTAAAGCGCATCTCCTATCAGTCATTCTTTCACCCTGCCCTAATATGTACTTTGGGTACTTGGAGATTTATTATCACGATTGAAAAAGCCATGAAAAAGATGTTGGCAAGGCATGAGGTGGTCGTTGCTTTATACCGTTATTAAAAATCAGCTTTGATGGCTCTATATATCGCGCCCTATACACCATTCAGCCCGCCCACCTCTTCGACGCACACACGATTCTGATGCGTCGTGTCAGTTCCGATGACGGATTGGTTACCCCTTCGACGACGGATATCTCAACTGGCATCTTTGAATCGTCCCAGGAAACAGTTAGCGCACTTTTCTCTCATGAGTGCCACTTTTTAAGTGGAATTTGTAATTAGCAGTGCTAGGTAATCCTTGCAAAACTAGCAGCATGCGAAGCTCTAGTGGTAGTCGTTATTCAATTTACCCAATCCTTAATTGGGTGTAAATTGCTGCTTTTTCCAGCGGCGCTCGCGGCCAACGCTCCTGAACCACATCGCTGCAGCGTAATAAGAATACACGATCACTTATTATAAACGGAGCGTGGAAGCGAACTGAAGCATGTCGTGCTCGACAATTTAAAAGCATCATTTTCCTCAGCACGAAATTAAAAAGGAATTACAGTAACCATGGCGCCCAAGTGTACAGGTACAGAGACGCTCATTTGTCAGGATTTTGGGTTCATATAAAATTCCAGTTGACCTCATCCCTTTTCTCTTCCTTAACGTATGCGGTAATTTAACGATCTCTAGTGATTCATATCGATTTGCAAACGTGTAAAGTCCAATGTTTGCTTTTGGCCACAAACGCTGCCGAAGTCAGGATAATAAAAAATGTCTCGGCGAACATTGCAATAGTGGATCTACTTGCGCCACTTGTTAATAAACATGTCCAATAACAACGCCCGCAACGAATTCGGCCGCCTACGAGCCGCCATCGTAAAATAGCTCACCAGCTCCGAAACAATAAAAAGGCTTTTGCGGGTCTACGCTGTCGTACGAATCGCATTAAATCAGTGTAAATTCGCAGGGTGGTGGTGGTGGTAATGAGCATACGATTATTTTTCACCACCTAGTCTCTTCTCATCTAAGTTAGAGTCAGTCTATATTGGATCCGCGATTGCATGCGCATAATTTATGTTATTTGTTCTATAAAATTGTGTTGCGTTCTGTTCGATCGGCAGGGGCCACCGCTGCGCCGATCGTCATCGACACTCTGCGCCGCGTCCAAGTGGACTCTTCATCTCCCAACAACTTCATCTGCGATCTGATCATATACCGCTGCAATAACACTTAACACATGTGGCGGTAGACCTTATAATTGCTTATGTGTATAGTAAACATTTTTCGGAGCAAAAAAACATTGTGCAAAAATCTTTTTAAAAACGCTGAATAACTTGCGGAGTTTATTGCTGGAGAATTCTTATTCAGAAAAATTAATGATCTCGCTGGTTACACATCATTGAGCACCTCTGTCAAACTGGTCCTCGGAATGATTAATTAAAATCTAATTATCTGAAAAAGAAGTGTTAACGACTCGCTTAGCAAACGTGTTGTCATCGTGGTCAAGATGTGGGCGAAAAAAGCATTTATTTTTACTCAGCGCTGAGCATTTTAACGCAAACAGGCTTAACTCATCTTTCACCTTCAGCTTGTGCTCAGGATAATAAGAAATAATGAATTTTTCATGCCGATGGTGACATGTAGGTGGATATGCAGCTTCAGGAGGTGACAACCATGTTTATTGGGTTTCTGAAGAATGATTACTCCTGTTTAAGCCACATACCTTATCATAAAGTACATGGTTTTATTTTAAAGTGCCATGCGCCAAATGTCTTTGAAATGTTACTGTTAGAATGCCTCTTGCTGGTTGTCGCGCGTCCTGGAGTGCGATATCGATGGTTACATGCGAAGAAGAATGCCAGTGGGCGTTAGAGTCACCTCCATTGACACAGCTAGATAATCTTGAAAATTTGTCATTTAATCTATGTTGTTCTTGATTTAAACGTATTCTGCACATCTGGAAGGTTGTAAGGCTAACAGCAAGATTATTTAATTTCTTAGTTTGGTTTGGTCGATGGACATGTTCGCACCTGAAAAATGAAAAGTCACGATGTTATAATAAACAGAAGACACATGATCTTCATCTACGATCAATAAAAAATATTAAATTAATTAAAGCGCAAGAGCCTGATGGTTGGATGACTAGCGAATTTGTTACAAATCGGAGGCATGCTGTTCAATAGATTTTTAAAGTTACAAATGATTTTAAATTTAATCTATGTTTTTGTTTGACCTTTTCTATTTCTCAACGTCTTTCTGTTTTCTTTCTAATAAGGTTTTATATGATGTTCATATTTTAACAGTCAGAAATGGAAAATTGTTTGATCCATATCAAAACGGAGCCGCTCCTCATCTCCACAAACGACATCAGATTCCTTCAACTCGCTGATCCACATACATATCTTAATCTTTGCTGCATCCTGCGCTGATATTGTGATTCGAGGCGCCTGTTATCTCCACGATTGAATCGTCGGCTTGGCACAAAGTGTGGTATGCAGCGATATCGCGCTCAACTGAGTCCTCTCATCACCAAGTCGCGGTAGCAGATACAATCGTTGGGCTTGCAAGCCAAAAGCTACCGATATCCTATGCGTCATTATTGACGGTAGGACAAGAGATATTCGTAGCACGCCTACAATTTCATCTGCATTTCTCCAGGCCTGCGCTTGCTGATGCCGAGACAATAACGTATAATAAGAACTTTAAATGCGTAGCATGATCAGTGGTGGAGATAGTGGTAACAAGGCGGCGCGCCATAGAGGAAGTAATGAGTACAGCAATTTGCCATGTCATTGTTTTTATTAAATGTTCTTGATTTACGAGCGTATACCTAACAGGAAGCGAAAAAGTGCTAAATGCCCAGCCACCCATCACAAAGCTGTCGAATCAGAGGCAGAGATGATTTTCAAGAGTTTTGCGCGGTGATCTGCAATTTGATGGAATCTCTGTAACACGTCGTTGGTCACTTCTTCAAATACTCAAACGATGCATGTGCATAGCGCGAGAGTGACTTCCTGTTCCTGGTAGTTAGTTTATTCAATTATGTGCTTGTTCATGCCACACATACTAATGTGGAAAAACTGTTATTATTTTTTATACCATTGTATATACATGTAGCGTACGTGCATATTATCAAATCATCAAACATAAATGTTGGACGAGCGAAGGAGAAATGCTAGTAATACAATAGGAATCAACGGGAGTGAGGAGTAGCTCCAGCTACGTCAAGCTTTCGAGCTTAACCAACTGAGAACTGAAGAGAACGGCATCAGGAAGTGTTGAAATCTAAAACTATTCAAAGACTTTTCATTCAGAGTGTACGGTAACCTGTAACTTTGCGCATTGATTATGTGTTTGCTGTTATTGCAATTGATAGAATTTGCTCACTGCGAAAGAGAGATATTTTATTGGCAATCATGCTCAGATGTAACGGTATTGACTTGAGTGAAATCAATTGAGGTGATGGTTTAAACCTAGAAGGTAGTGGAGGTAAGGGTAGCATTTGCTTCAATGAAAATGAATGTACTTGATTGATAAATAATCAAGGAGTTTGTTTCCCAATAGTAAATCAGGTATTTTTTTGAAGCTTTGGTACTAAACAATATTTCTCACGACGTTTTCTTCGAAGTAAGTAAAGGTGCAATAAGGTTTGCATTTTATTTTTAAAATCGCTCGTAAGCAGCAATATGACGTGTGTGACACAAGACGCCGTAAATAGTCCATAACTGGCAATAAACTTGGCGGCGTCGTAATGTTCGCTAGCAGGATTGAGCAGCAGTTGCAAAACTAACATCTATGCCCGCGGCCATTTTCACCCGTTTGAAACTCTTCAGCGCCAGTGTCTCACGAACGTAGGAAAAATTTATTTCCTGTCAGCTCTTATTCAGTGTCGCGCCAGGCGAATATGTTACCCTCGCTGTACTACGTGATGATCCAGCCTGCTCCGCACGGTGCATAATTAAAAGATGGTAATTTATTTGGTGCACTAATGAAGTAGTAACCTAGGACGTGCAACAGCGTACCGACTTATGCGCAATGGCAATGGTCGTGTCGGGAGATAAAGTTGCAGTTATAAAATTGCGCTGGCTTAGGATGCGAGTTAATCAGTGTATGCGCGAAAGTTATCACACTAATCACACTTATCGTCGGAGATAAGTCGCGCGTTAATAACAATGATAATTCCGCTAGCGCTTCATGGGTAATTAAGGTCATATACTTTTTAGGGTTGGTGGAATGGTACACATTTATTGGCGATATCTGTTTATTTAATCGCTTGATACATCATGAACCTAATTAACATTAATTTGTGTGGAACAAAAGTGTACATGTGCACATAACGGCACCTCTCACGCTTGTAAATAATGAACGTTAAAATCAGGCGGGCGGGCAGCTTGTTGAAACGCGCGAAAAGCTCTTAAGGCTCATCGTCGATGATGGACCATTTATTGACGATGGAGTACAATGGTACTTTTTGGATCAATTAGTCACTCAGCCCATCTGTGGCTGCTCCTCCTGGTACTGGCAATCCGTTAGTCTTCCCCTTGAGCGACCTGAGAGCATGCGGGATGCCGAAATTACTAATTAACCAAATTGTATATTGAACACGAACTGTGAAAGGGTTTACTTCCTTCAGCTCTGCCATAATCATTCTATTTCCATTGATAAAACGTCGATAAGGATATAATTTTTGCCGAGTTTGGTTTATCTACGCTCACATAAATTCCAGTTACATTGTTGATGTATTTTGTATGTTAGATCAGAGAGTTAAATATTTTGAATTGAAGGTTTGGAAAGACTCATCAATCAAAAAAAAAAAATGTTTCCAACTCCTCCTCTACTTGCACATAGTCGGACGCACGTGAATAAATAAGGGCAACGACCTGGTATGAGAAAAATTTAAATAACGCGTTAATTTTGCGTTCGTGTTTCGTGTTCCGTACCCGCCTGCTGGTTGCTCTTATCGTGGCACTTTTCTCTTCGTCGTCAACTGGTAGATATGCCGGTAAATTAAGTGTTGTTGGTTTATGCGTTGTAGGCGCAACTCGCTGCTAGAAGCGCTGGAGAAAAATTTACAAGCAGTAGCAGCTTAGAAACACTTCATTCTAATGCTAAACCTTTTAAAATTTCAATGATATAATTCATAATGCCCCAGTTCATTGTTTATTAGTAAAGTACTTATTTGATAATTATATATGCTGAAAGGGAATTGTTTATTGGTTTATTATTATTATTTGAGTGCTTAGGGATCCTTTATAATCATTTATGGTGATAATTGCTGACTATTTCTTGTGTCCAAGCACAAAAAGCAGTAGAAGGTGCGTCAACCGAAAAATATTAGATTCTTAAATAACTGTTTACAATGCTAGGACCCCTCCGTTGTACAATGAACACACGTTCTTTGAAGAAAACGAAAAAAAAAAAAACAGAAGCTAACTTTGTTTAAAATTTGTGCGCCTGTTGCTTCCTATTGTGGGTGTTGTAATGCTACGCACTTTCTGTGCCCACATCCACGCAGTAGTGGATAGGATCTGCAAACAAAAGGGTATTCTGAATCGCCCATGGGAACCGCATTAAACTGTCCACTTTGTGCTAGTATTATTACGGCTTCATGAACCAGCTGCTTGTGACGCGTGTAATTATAACATTTTCTTGTCAACAACGGAGCGTCCACGATGCGGATGCGCGCATTGCCATCAGGCCACTTCATGAAACTCATGGGTAGAATAGATATGTCGGGATGGCATGGCATGCATTGTAATTGTTAGTGTTTTGCTGTTTGCTCAAAGATTCTTTTATTGCTCTCGGACGTTGGCGGTTGGTTGTAATAAATAGCATTGGAATAACTTACAACAGACCACTAGATAATGAGTGCTACCGTCTTGTGGTGCGTGGGGAAGAGAAAATGTTAATTTGTAACATTTGTTAATGACGGGTTATCAATTTGAAATGAAATATGTGAAGTATGATATGTCAGTGGCATACAAAGCGCAATTCATTGAAAAGTACACAAAAGATCTTGAAATGTAGTTAACAAAGATACGGCTACGTAAGATAGGGTTACGATCAAGATTGTGGTAAGTTTGGGGGTCGATTACCAATTCCTTTTTTGTCATGAAAAGAGAAAATCTAGGTGAATAAGACTTGTTTATGTAGTACACATCTATTTATCATTCTCATTCATTAAGTGGCTAAGGTTTGAAGATGGTTGCGCGACGTTTACTCGGCTTTGATTGCATTAATTATAAGTTTTGACGGGTTTTAATTACCGGCTACCACTAGATATAGGTGCTATTGTAATGCTTATGTTCTACGTCGCTAAGCAAACAAGCGGTTTGTTACAACTGTTCAGTCAATTTTGATTTTAGATGGGAAATAAGGATCGGTATTTTGAAAAGCTCGTTTTTATGTTTTTCTCATCTTGGATTCTGACTCAGTTCAGCCACCAGGAAAGTTGGTCAAGCATGTAGCATAGCTGGCTGGTCACGAAGCGTTGAGTCTTTAATAAAGTCTTATAATATGCGGCATGTGTAGAATAGTCTCTTAGTAAAAAATAGTTTTTTTGCTTGGATGCTCACCGCGAATATAGAATACCTGTCGGTTTAAAATGATAATTTAATTCCATTAAACAGCGCACTTTTGTGGTGCACTCCTCATAGATCAATCTATAATTGACGTCTTGACAATATTTTGCTATATCTTGCAATTTGTGGTATTGTACGAAGAACATTTGTGTTTCCACAGAGCGAGTACATTTTATTCCCCCCACCCATGGTGTGGCGGCTCACATGCCATCCGCGATGATCGATTCGGGGCGCTCGATTTTCTCGTTTGGTTCGTGTGTTTGTTTAAGGTGCAATTACCTTTCTCCCAGCCAGACATTGTAATTACCAATCCCCAATTAAAATAATGGCTGAGATGCCATGAACTATTAACATTTCAGCGGGCAAAGTTTCGGGTCCTTCGTGGGCCCAACCCTTCATTACCTCTCACGCGCGGCCGTGATGCATCGCACGCACATTCTTCCCTATGTGTGCATCATGCGCGCACACCATATTCAATATATGCATGCACGTCCGAGCAACGATCGCCGCCGCCGAAGGGAACTCGCGAATTATTATAAAGACTCGTTTTACTTGCAAAACAATGATTTAACCGCATTCGCGCTGCTCGTTTTGTAGATTGCAATTGGGCTCGGTAAGTATACACCCGGCGCCGCCAATCACACGATTGGCATACGCCTGATGTCGACGCCACGACCCGACAATATTTACTTACCAACCAGCAAGTAGCCTAGATTTATCGACGTATGGTAATAAACTTTATTGACTTCCTAACATGGTTGCTTAATGTGTAATCACTGCCTGGCTGACCAACACCGGTTCCAGGACAAGGTAGCTGCCCAGTTACATTGTTAGCAACAAGTTAGCTTGCTTACAACGACGCATGCTGGCGAGGCAGCGCTGAATCTATTATTGTCAATTTAGATTAATTGCTGATAGGCGCACTTTTCATTATTTTGACGTCAGTCTGTCTTGGTGCACTTACAAAATATCAGCGTCATTAGCGGTTATTAATAGCTGCAATCAGATACTTGGTTGGGTTTACATCATTTGAAACCTAGAATTAAAATATTTCTAAAATATTTATTTGTTTCAGTGCGTAATGGCTACTCGTGCGTACCGGTTGCGTTGGCGGAAGGGTTGGACATCAAATTGAATGCTGCAGTTAAGAAGGTCGACTACAACCAACGTGGGGTCGAAGTCACCGTCTGCAACTCGAAGAACCCTCAGGTCCTCAATACTTATCACGGTAATTGCTCATATTTGAATTTGTACAACACGCAAGTACAGCCAGTTAGCGTAGGTAACATTCCTAGCTATCACGCAATCTTTCTGCCTCTCCGTCTGCAACTCAACAGGCTTATTCGGCAAGCCATCCTCCTCGCTTCTCAACGCGATAGTTTTATCTTGCCCATCATGCAAACAGCGCGTCAGAACCATAGAACCGTAGAACCATTGTTTGTTTATTTAGCGCATAAGCTGTTATTAAAAGCAATGTCTTCCTGTAATTAATTATTCATAAGTGGGTTTTAATTAGACGCACAACGTTAAAATTCGACAAGCATGTCTTGTTGAGTGTGAAACTCACCGCTTGCATGGCGTCTCGCAACTTGTCCCAGGCTCTAACAGCGTTGGTATGTTGCGGTATATTTGCGCAGGAAGTTATAAATAAACACTTTGCGGATATTTCATCGTTGCAAGCTATTGATATGTTGGTTTCTTGCATGGTGGAACAAAGATTACGAGCCGGCAACATGGGCGGATCGTTACGGCTTGTTGTATGCTTATGTTATTGGTAGTTCTTATCATAATATTGATATGGGCACAGCCGAGAAGCTGTCCAATTAGGAGAGTTTTTCAAATGGAACGAATGAGAACTAGGCGCGATATCTACGGAATGTAAGATTGGACATTCGAATTCAAGAACACTTCTCAAATTCCTGAAATATTTACGATAATGAAGGTTTTTATGTAATTTTTACGATGTTTTAACTGTTTCAAATTCAATAGTCTACCTACAAGTATACATTTTATTAGAATAATAGAATAATATTATTATTTTCTTGTTAGCCGATGTTGTCCTATGCACCTTGCCTCTTGGAGTTCTCAAATTAGCTGCGGCTTCCTCAAGCACTCAGGATAACACTGTCCACTTCTCCCCGCCTTTACCAGATTGGAAGACATCTGCCATTCAGCGTCTGGGCTTTGGTAATCTAAACAAAGTAGTACTTTGCTTTGAACGTATTTTCTGGAATCCTCAAGCAAATTTATTTGGACATGTTGGGAGTACCACTGCAAGTCGTGGGGAGTTATTCTTGTTCTGGAATTTATACAAAGCACCAGTTCTTCTTGCTTTGGTTGCTGGAGAAGCCGCTGCTATCATGGAGAATGTAACTGATGATGTCATTGTAGGAAGGTATGATACTTTTTATATTTTAAATTAGTATTAGATTATTAATTAATTGCATTAATTACAGATGTATTGCTGTTCTCCGTGGTATATTTGGCCAAACGGGAGTGCCTCAACCCAAGGAAACAGTAGTTACCAGATGGAGAGCTGATCCTTGGTCTCGGGGAAGTTACAGTTTTGTAGCGGTTGGTAGTTCAGGAAGTGATTATGATCTCCTTGCTTCCCCAGTGATTCCTCCTAGCAATTCAACTCCAGCTGTTGGGCCCGCAGGACCAGCTCGGGTTTTCTTTGCGGGAGAGCATACTATCAGGAACTATCCTGCTACCGTGCATGGCGCATTTTTGAGTGGTTTGCGTGAAGCAAGTCGTATTGCTGATCAGATCATCGGCAATCCTTGTCTACCAGTGCCTGCAGAGTAGGCACTCATTGTCATGACTTAAGTTTAGAAGTATAATAATGGCTTATCACATTCCAAAAGTGCTCACTGTATCGAATTTTACTTGGTAATAATAAATTTAACAATAAACAGTTTTTTAAGAATTAAATGATACATTTTTTCTTGCATGTTCTCCAAGAACCTATAACAATGCTTGAGTAATTTTTCAACAAGCACTTTTTTGTCGTCTTTAGACAACGTCTTGAATCTGGTTGCTGCTTTAAAACAACGGGATTTACCAGACATGAATCAAAACCTTTCAATATGCTAATGTCAGCAAGCCAACCAACATCCATCATTGCGACACTGACATGACAAATCACTGGTCGAACTCCTCCAGCTCTTTGGCATGCTACACAATATAGGTTTTTTGCGCGCTTGGTTACGTCGCGCGCTTAAATAAATTGGGGCTAATTTACAAAAATAATGGGTTTACGTATACAACCATGTCCACCATGCGGCACGGCGGTCGTTAATGACACGGGCGGTGTTTTGCACATCGCCGGCGTTGCCTGGATTTCGGAAAATGTGTATATGGCCAGTCGTGTTAAGGAGCCATCATCAGCATTTTTCTCACTCAACTCCAGCAATTCCAAAAGTGTCCGCCAAAATGATTCGCGTTTGTATTCTGCATTATCATGCAAGTACAACACCGTGAGTACAATTAATTCGATTCGGGCTGTTTTCTTCTTGCGTCAGGTAATTTTCGGCTTTAACAAATCCGGAATTTAGATGGCCAAATTTTGTTTTTAAAATTTAAATGGAATTTCCAAACAAGTTTCTTGGCACTCGTGGTCTCGGTTCAGCTGGCTGACCAGAAGCGAGATGCCAGCTCGTGCGTCGCATATAAACGAATCGTAAATACGCCAACTCCAATCGCGCGCGTATGCTAAACAAGTTCCACAAACCAATCCGTCAACGAGAAATAATGAAACGTCAGGCTCGAGTTTTCACCTCTCTCGATCTTCACCTCCGCCGAAGACTCGTTCAATGGCACTGAACGCATGCCCGTACCAACGCATATTAATGAGCTAAAGCCGACTATTCTTCGTTCCTCGAAAGCAATAGTGTGCGAGAAATATGTGGCGTGAATCCTAACAAGGATTGAACAAATGTTTACATAATTTAGGAGATTCTCGCTGCTTTTATTTTGTTGGCTACATGATTATATTTTAATTGGATTGCTTTAGCATATAACGCGCAATAATTTGTGGTGTCCTTGGTACTGTTGACCTGACGGAGTTGTCCTATATAATTTGCTATTATTGAGACGTCATGATTGAGATGGAGAATAACCAGGACCACAACTAGACGAGTTTGAAGGCTGCCGAGAGGTGGATGCGCGTAAATCAGCTACCGATCGCCACTCAACAAGTCTTAAAGGTAAGCTAGTGTAGTATGCTCGACCGCCGAGAATTTTCTAGATGAGTTAAAAGCATGGCGATGGTATGGTATAAAATAAAAACGTTGATTAAAATTTTAATCTGATCATTAATCTCTAGTTCGACAGTGCCCGCCCCAATTGGCGAACAAAGTTGATTAAATCGGAAATATTTTAATTAATTATTATTTATTGATGGGGATTGACGCATCGGTGAATTCTAGAGTCCTAGGTTCACATTGTATTTTAGATAAAATGATGGAAATGTTTGATCACGTTTATTTACGATTATGTTGATATAGGTTTGCTTTAACATTTACTAATTGTTGTCTTTTTCAGTTTATTTACAAGTTTAATAGCACGTTGACACATTGTCTAGTATCAATAGGACAGTTCTTAAATAAACTGTGTCTGCCAATGTTTTCCATATTATTAATGTATTAATATTTGTATTGTTTTCGCAGATATTACCTTGCTTATGCAAAGAGGACATCATCCCGTTCTACAGGCGAATGGACAAATAACAAACAGTTCTTGTTAGAACTAATACAATCAGTTTGAATTTAAATACTTGCATAAATAAGTTTATCATAAATAGTTTGAGATTATAATTATTGTAATGTTATTGGATATAAATACGTATGCATCAGCCTAAGCGCAAACCACTGTTGGCGCAGCGGTAGAAGCGTTTCAATCTCGAGCTGTTTCTTGTAGTCGATTCGGTTCGAATCCCGGTTTTTAAAATTGTTTATTGCAATTCATTGTATGCAACCAATACAACAAATACATTCAATTACATAGTTTAATTAAATAACTAGGGCGTTAAATTAGTTTAAAATTATGTTCCACGTTTCAATCTTAAATAAAAATTTCTTATGTTCTTTACTACCCACAGATGGGGGTAGCAATCATCCCCTTTATGGATACTTTCTTCTAGGGTTTATAAGTACGAAACCTGGAGGATATCCGCTATCCGAAAAGCGGGGCTGGGCCGGTAGCAATGCGGCCCAGCCGCATTGAACGGATCGCGCTGCGCGCGATCCTTATGATTGCAGAAGATCTTTTTGGGCTGTCTTTGAACGACACGTGCATAAAAAAATTAAAACGGTGGCCTCACCCTTTTCCGGGGGGCTACTCTCGCATTTATTCCTCATCTCATTTGTTTCCTTACCTACTCCTATTTGAACTTCGGCTATTTTTCAAAGTTCTTCTTCTTTAACTGTAGCAACTCGTATCTTCTATCTCTCCTATTTGAATTTCTATTACACTTTTGGAATACTCGTAAAGCCAGTACATTCCGACTTTACTCGAATTTTCTGGAAAATTTGTCTAACCGGAGCCGGGAATCGAACCCAGGACTGCCGGGTCAACATGCTTTGCACTACACCACAATGCCACCAAACTGACTGAGGGAGCCGGTACATTGGATATATTTATTGTTTGTTTTTTGAAAACAAACAAAACAATAACATAATAACAATATTAAAAACAGAGAATATACATTTAGACTTTAAAGAAAACCTTCAGATCTGCAAACATAAACTAAATAACTTAAAACTTTGTAATTAGCCAACCAGGGTGGCTTCTAGACAATCTTTAAAGCCTTAAGGCTAATCTTATAACCCTCAAAATACACAGTCCGGTCAGAAGAAACAGCTGACCAGCCTCCACTCAATAGAACAAATTTAGAAACTATATAAATGGGAAACAATCATAAATTATTCTTATACTGATGAAGGCAACATGCCGGAAACGTTATAACAAGTGAATATTAGTGAGTGTATAGTGAAGTTTTGTCAACATAATGAACCTCGTAACCGCACTCAACAATACTCTGAATAACATAATGCAAATGCATTTATTAATGCTGTAAAAGAAAACACACATAAACATGGTAAATTCAAAATTATTTCTTATTCAAACATTGCAGTAGTTCTGAAAAGAACTGATTTATTTTCCACGCCGATCTGCAGGATCTACGTCAGGAAACTCTGTTAAGGAAAGAGCTTCAGTGGACTCATAGGCTACTAAATAAAATACCAAATAACTGCTTCGCAAAAATTAAAAACTTTGTCGTCATTAACTTCAGGTTTGATATATTTTCAATTAGGTACTTTTTATGGCATTTCTATTATACCGCATTTGCTATAGCGTGTTTTGTAATATACCACCAAATTTTGCTATTTCAAAAGTTTATAATCGCCTCAAAGGTAATTAAATCACAATAGCTGCACTTCACCATTCTTCTCGCAAGTTGCGCTGAAAAAATTTTTACTTTCAAAATTCTTTAAGAAACTTGCATGTTGCTTGCTATTTTCGACCAGTCGAAGCATCAGAAACACAGACCGAAGAAAATTGCTATAAAAGATTTGAGTAGCTGGTTGTTGTTTCGCTTATCGCCACATGGAGGCGCGACGTGTATTGAAACTTTTCAACCGGTCACAAAATTTTCAAAACAAATAGAGACATTTTTACCTTAATTACGACATAAATCTAAAACTTGCCAACAATTCAAATATGGTTATAAAACTAACCAGAAATGCAGTTTTGAAGGTAGTATTAGAGAAACCTACTATAAGAAGGTGTAGTATCAACAACATTCCACCTCAATTATAATAAATTACCGATGGTTCCTTGCAAATAACTTTTAAAAAATTTATCTAAAAAAAATTCCTTATTCTTAATGCATTCTAAAATCTGTATTTTTGTACAGCGTTACTTTAAATGTAAAATTTACATCTTTGCGGTTCGGATTTTTTTTTGGAAGATATTTATTTTAGAAAAAAGAAAGAACGTTTATAGAACCACGGTATGTTCGTACATTGAATATGATTATTAAAACAAAAATCTGTTCAAACGTTTTTTTTTTGAGAAAATGAAGAAAAGACAAGATACTATTGTGAAGTAAGGTTTAGATTTGGATGAAATCTCTTACAATATCAGAAATCATATATTGAAGAAGTCAAAACTAGCTCAAAAAGACAATAAAAATGTAATACATTCACAGTAAAATATGTAACAATATAAATATTTCTGTCAATATAATTTAATAACTTGAAATATTTTAAGTGCCCTTATACGTTATGCATTATACCCTTACACATTGGCATATGTATGGAGGCCGAATGTAAATTAACTACTAAGATCGCAATTTTTAAATATCAACTTAAATTTTAGTTGCGTCTGTCAAAGAAAATATTTCAATCAATTGTATTGCACATTTATTATGCCTGGTTTAAAAGTTTTCATTTAAACTACTAAATTGAATTCACTATATTCAAACCTAACAATATATCTACACAGATTATTATGTAAGAAGATTAATTTTTCTGGTGGGGAGGTCATATTAGCGTGTTTCACCTAGGCCGCTTTTTTTCTTTTTTCTTTTTTATTCATTCTGTATAATAATAAAAAGAAAGCACATTCCAAATAACAGCGTAACTGAAGTCTGTACGCCTGAGTAAAACAGGGGATGAAAATGAGAAGCAAATTAAGTCCATCATTTCCTTTTACACTCACAAGAAAATTACGTAATTTACATACTACGAGCCTGTATCACCGCAAGCTATAGATTCAGCAGTAAAAACAACAAAAATTAAGGAAGAAAATAATTTCATAGAAATTTTCATGTTAGTTTTACTTGAAGATAGTATAAGAACAAAAGTTTACTGAATAAACTATACACCAAAAATAATGCTATCTAAATAGTCTAAGAAGTTTTAATTAGACTTAAGAAATAACTCACTAATTTATTACAAATTTTGTGGGAAATATTAATTAAGAATGCTCAATTTCAGACGCTCACGTTTACGTTTTATTTGTACAATTAGCGACAATTAGACCCTACACTGAAGTAAAACATGTACGTGAACATCACATTCTAAAACATTAACGAGCGCCGCTCTTAAATTCACTGAAAGGCGCATGTTCCTCGCCTTGGGAGTCAACTTCGAAACTTGTACCTTTAGTTCCTGCATCACTAAAACAGTAGCTAGTCACAACCACGTGCTTGAATAAGTGGTGTTTCCAGTTTGCAAGGACTAGTTACAGTCGTTGTGCTTCTTGTCTCGCCCAAAATGTACGATGTGCACGTTTAACGAAATAATTGAACGCATGTTGTACAAAAGTAATGAGTTGCATGTTCATTGCATGCCACCTAGGAGATACTAAGAGCCTTTCTTTAGTCTACCTCCAGCAGGACTGATGACAGCGTCTATTCAGTAGAAGTCATGTTACGACAAAATTAATTAATTATTGCTACCAAGCTGTCCTATGAAATGCACTAGGGCGCATTATAAATTGCTGCATTTACAGCAGTTTGATTAATTGAAGCGAATATAATATTTCCGTGAAATTGGGAATGTTCCAATGCAACAATGTTCTAGTGTTATTGCTGCTTCACTAAAAACTTTTTGAAAGGGTTGAAATAAACCTTCTCGTTTATGTGGCCAAGAGAAACAAAACACAAAGTCTAATTGTTTGCTCATTTGTCCGATGACAAATTAACTCTGTTAATAAATAACCATGCGCGGTCGGTTTTTATTGTCCTTTATATACGCTCTATGTGTCCATGCGGCAGGACGTCCTTGTGCGACTCCCCGGACAAAATAGTTTTGTTTTATTTATGGAATCTGAAGCAGTAAATCTTTCCCGCTACAGCCTTCGTACGGTTTTTCATCGAGATCCAGCTAGAAGTGAGATATCCTTGGCTGAAAGCTAATATACCCACGTAAACATTGTTATCTGCACGAAACGCGATTCCTATCAGTAAACAATTACAAATTGTCGAGGCAAACATTTTCCAGACAGTTTTTGCCAAGATGTCTTTTGGATGCTCCTGTTTCTACGATTCAATGGCAAGCTGTCAGACTCATAGTGGTATGGAAGGAAGAGAAAAGCGACAGTTGTGGTATCACAATCTTCTGTTTTCTTCTCAGACATATGCGCAATATGAACATTGTTTTTTGGTGCACAAAGAACGTTTGTAGACAAACCCGAAAACACCGAAAGGAAGGAAAACAGAATGGCCGCGAGGAAACATTGACGTCGGCGACAGGCTAGACGCGAGTCAGCCATCCGGTTGTTGTGCCACGTACCAACTCTGAAATGTGTACTCGAATTTTGCGCGGAAAGTCGCCGACACTTACCAAAAACGTGCCATCAGGAGGCTTGCAAACGTAACCCAGATTTCAAATAATCATAAATAATACAACCAGATACCGAAAAGTGTCTGGCATAAGTGGCAGGCGGCTGATATCAGGTAAAATTTTCAACGAAAATGTGAGCACAGTTGTTGCAAAACCACAGCTGTGATGAATCATTAATTTTGCGAAAAGTTTTGACAGAATACTTGTTTAAAGTTGGCTTTGTTGTCATGATAAGCCAACTAAAGGCCACCTTTAATTTCTGGATTAATTGCATAACAAAAGATACAAGTGAAACAATGTAAAATGTTACTAATTTGGGGCAAACCAAGTGATTGGAGGTTTGTTTTGATTGTAACTTGTAAAAAGAAGGTATAAACATTGCGTAATGGTAAGAAACGAAATCCAAGAAGCAGGCGGCACCAAGCAAGAAGCAAATGTTATAAATCTAAGTTTGCCTCGCAATCTGTTTCGTCCGCTGCTACCACCGCCGACGCTTCAGCCTGGTGGTATTTAGTTTATGTCGGCTAGTTTTAGTCGGTCGATAGATTAAAGGATGCAGCACTAATTTGAGTCGACGTCCTGTGACTAGTAGACTTTTCTCAATTCAAGCAAATTTAAGCTTTTGTCAAAAGATAATTTTATTGATTTATAAATTTAAGACACAAAATAGAAGTTTAAAGTTGTACACAATTTGCATTACAATACTAAGAAAATTTTTAGTGGCTTGTCTTAAATTATTTGTATTCAAAAAAGTGCCAAATCGCAATCACGCAGTGTATTCTCGCAATGTAATTTCTTCCAGTTTTCCAGGTCTAAAGGATTGCCGAGCGTTTGGAAATCTCCTAATGCCCAGAGACAGAACGCAGACATCTGTCGCAAAGAATTTTAGGATTTTCATTTGCAGCTTATTGCATTTAGCCAGGCGTGCGCTTCGACAGCGCATAGAGAATGCTGAAACACGAAAATGGTTTCAATGCGTCGATTGGCCTTTAAGAACAAACGACTAGTTTTATTCTAATATCATCTAAAGTGCAAAAAATTAACTACATTTAATATCATTCAAGTAATGAATTTTCTCTAAGTAGAATTAAAATTTAAATTTTTTGCATGCAGGAACTAATATAATTATAAAAAAAATGCGCAAAATATTATCATAATGTATTTGGTTGTAAGCAGCAGCAAAAGACCGTATAATTAAAAACATTTTATCCGTTATAAACAAGTCATACTTAAATATCACAACCATCTATAAGAACTTTAGAAGTAGGAGACTCTTGGACTCGAAGCAAGCGCAAAACTCATTAAAACTTTTCATAAAGGGTTATGTACCTCAAAAGCCCATTGCGTCGCAGCAAGTCGCTGCTTCTTTCCCGAGATTTTACAAATTGCACGCTCATGGAAAATGCAAAGCGTACATGCCAAACTGCAGCCGAATAATTCTGCTATTTCGGGAAAAACTTGTATCAAAAAGCAACTACAAAAGAATTTCCTTCGTATAACTTTACGTATTTTATATTTAAAATACTTACAGAGATATTATTTTTTAAAATTATTTTAATTGGTATTGTAAATTAATAATATAGAGTTCTTTTAGTTATTTAAGCTATTTTTTTCTGGCATCCAGCTACAAATTAATTTTTATTCATGCTCCCGCTATCACACTGTCGCGTGCCTCCAGCTTGTTGAAGTTGATAGTTCCGGTAATATTAAAGGCAAGCTTGATAAATACAGGACATAATTTTAATTAAATTAAGAGATGCTCTATGTAACCAATGTTGGAAGCGAGTTAAGTAAATGAACGGAAGAAAGTGCGAGCACTACAGAAAGTCACCGTGTCCGTTTGATGATTCTTCCTGTGACAGCGTGCAGAGAAAATGTAAAAAAGTAGCGTTGTAATTAAGAATATCAACTTTGGGTACCGACAAATTACTTGGGAGTGATGCTTTAAGGTTCCAAATTAAGAACAAAAAATAAGGAAACATCAAGTAAATGAAACAGTAAACAAGAAGTAAACAGTATGATAAATTAAAAATTGCAATGACTATCTACGAATATAACTTCTCTTATAGGCAAATTTAATTAAAATTTCACTGTCTCCAACATTACAAAAAATTATCTCCAGATGAGAAGTGTAAATTTATCCCTGCGTAGAATTTATCGCTGGAGCAGAGGAGCAATTATAAACACACATATGGGCGTCCAATGTGTCTATGCTACACATGTTGGAACGCGTGTTGCGCATTTAGTAAAACATGTCCTTCCAACTGGAGAACGCATATACAGGATAATCTAAATTACTAAAGCCCACCGGAACCCTTTGAAGTATTCCATGCACCAGTCAAAGAATGTCCACGTTAATTCTTCCTAAGCCTCTGAACATTCAAATCCTTCTTCATCGCACTTTGATATTCTAATAAATAAAATATAACGGTCTTTTGTTTACGCAGCCTTTGTTGTTTATGATCATGCCTGTATCATATAGCCGCGTGGCCGGCTCTTGTTCGAGCAACGCATCCACATTTGATAATTTATAGTTGCGATTTAATACCCGAAAACAAAGTTTCGAATTGCTAATGCTGTCGGCCGTCGTAATTAAGGGGACATTTTAAAACCGCACGCATGGCCGAGATCACATTCGAAAATTCCATGCATATGTTGAATCAACCGAGTATGAAACTTGCTACCCTCGACTTGACGACCATGCTGCCCTCGCTGGGGAGTTAATAATCAAACATTAATGAGTTTGTGTTGACTCCAGCTATGTGAGCATTAAAAAACTCCTGTTAATTTTAATGCATCCTTTAGGACGACATCTGCAAATTTTTAATATAAACGCGCCCCCAGTAAGCATTCATCAGCACTGGCAGGCACATTTGATGACATTGGAGTATGAAACATGGCATTTTATAACGTAATTGAATGCAAAATCAATGCGGCACGACCAGAAATCCTTGTAGTTTTTGTTTGGCGTCGGCGCAGCGTAACAAATGACAATACTTTATTTACTCTCATCCTATTGTTGATGATGTCGTCGAGGTAATTTGATTCCCCTTCGAGAGACAAGTAATGACAAAAGTTGTTTGGCGCATTTTAAAAGGTAACCCAAGCACCAATTGAATGGAAATGGGGACCTAATCGAGGGTTGCAATGACATGTGATATGACTCCATAGAATTGTTGGAATTTTTATTGAAATTCTTTCATGTACAACCCATAATAATAATAATGAATGTTAAAAGATGTGCATCATTGAACGACAATTGTCATGTAGGGTGACAATGCATTTGATCAACAATGAGATATTTAAGTTCTACTGACTTCTTTTTTTTAAGAAAAGAAATGTTATTAGAATTTTAATTAGGTTTTTTGTACCTAACGCTAAACCATAAAATACAGATCCACAGATGCACATTTTTAATGAAAAAATAAGAGCACCAGATGCGTGCTATATTGCAAAAAAACTGTTTTCCGTCTCTAATCTTTCTTCAGTAGGAAGAGAAAAAAACAATCAATGCTCCTGCAAGCTAAATAAAATTACCCTCTTCTATTTTACTTTTAGACAGTAATCTAACATTAATTACATCTTTACAAGAATCAAAATTTGATGTCATTTAACTCTGTGGAGGAAAACTGCTAAATGTACATCCAAACCGAGTAATACTTCTGCCACGGCTTCCATCATAGTAATCATAATTACAACGAGTTGTTTATTAACGTAATTCATAACAATAATAACATTTAATAAGAACAAATTTCACCTGTAGCCGTCATGTGCAACATCAGTCTCTGTGCGCGCATTTTCCATTTCAATTTTATTACGCTCATAATGCGCACATGCATTCGCGAGATATGAACTTTGTAGCGCATGGGGGTTGTCTCGCGGCGGCAAACATGCTCGCAACGGTGGCGGGTGGGAATTTTCAGGATGTGCAAAGGCGCAAATAGCCGGCAATGCGGCGTTGGAGCATAGGAAAAACTCCATTACGACAGTATGAAAGAGGAAACTTTCGAATGCCCGCGGCGCAGTTTCGTGTTACGGCTGCAAATGGTACACGCCACATACGCCTCGCAAGTCCCGACTGGTGCTGCATTTTCAGATACGAAATGTAATTTACAGCGTGCACAATATGTTGGAATAATTAATTATTTTAGTTGGAGTCGAGTACTGGACTGTTTATGTGGGGTAATATTATGAACATTTTTACTGTGTTAAATGTGAGTGTTGGGAGTGTGAAGAATTAATGTTCTGCTTTTATAAAGAATTATTAGATTATTTGATGGGTTTAAGCATTGGAAGTATTTGAATTGCTTGGGGCGACATCCATGTTTGGAAAAATCCACGAGAAATTGTGGCAGACAAAAATTCTAGGTCGGATATAGTGCAGCAATTATGAAAAGATAACAAAAAAAAAAATAATAAAAACTTTTTTCTTTATCCTTTATATCAAGAGATCTCAATGTAGCAATATATCCTGAAGATTTTAAAATCAATTTTACCCAAGATTTACTTAGAAATTGTTTTTAATAATGCCTTTGTATGACACATCCTTGTATGATTGTAATTAGATTTAATAGACTTTAATAACGCGATTACGTGATCTATGCTATGATATAACATTAGAATCAATACCATGCACGTTGCTGGTGTTTGAACATCCTTTGCATCTACCACACACTCTTGATAGTTGCTTCTTGCCACCTCCCGCTTTACCTCCCACATCTATCGCCGGTTAATGGCGCCATCAGTAAATTATCGAATGTTTTAAGAGCTTGATTTAGCAATTAGCCGCTTGGAAGCTTTCCAAACTTCATTAAGTGTAATGTGCAAATATTCAATTTACGCCTTATGGCAAGAGCTGATTATTATCAGTCTTTGATAGTGATATTCCTAAACATAATTTAACCCAAACAATTGTTGTTTTTTGTCTACGTGTTTTCTTTTCTTGTGGAATTTTTATGAGGAAAGTTCGAGGGCATTTAGTAACGTTTAGTGGAGTCTAACGACAATACAAGCCGTAATGTGCGCTCTTTCTTCGTATCAGCACACTACTCTTCACGCAATGCTCATGATAAGTGACTCTATTTTACGCTAAATCAACCAAAACGCGCATCGTTTGCATCGGTAATGCTGCTATCAGCACAATCCTTGCGCGAAGAACGCGGCTGGTTGAAATACTAAAATAGCACCGGGTGCACTTTGTGCGCTCCATGAGCATGTCGATTTTCTTTGTATTTCAGATTTATTAACTGCGTTTTAAGCATTGAATTGCTTGGCCTGCAATAAAATAGCAAATTTATAATGCAATATCCTTCAAATTACTCAACCTGAGAGAACATATCCAGGAATGACAGTCGGTATATAATTCCAGAAATAATTGGCAAATAATTCAGTTTATTTTTGTAGATTCGCAAAAAACAATATAATTCCCCTTGAATCCAACCTTCGTCTTATCCTGAAAGCATAGGTGACTTCTCTTCTCATGTGTGATGCAATATGCTATCCCATTATAAAGTCAATTTTCATCGCTTCAAGGGGAAAATTCCCAAAAGAAATGTTTGTTTTCTTCCAACAATTGTGTGTCGCCTGTTTTTCGAAATTTATTATTATTCAGAGTTGGCGCAGCTCGGGACAGCGAATTGAAGAACCACGTGTCCTGTTCTCACCGCCAAGTAAGCGAATTACGCAATCTGTGCGATGAGTGGTTCCCGAACGCAAACTCCCACGCGATATTTTTGTGGAATTGTTCGAGCGTGCAAGCGTTCGGAGAATATTGGCGCATACGGCATACGGATTGAAATAACATTATTTTTAACATTCAGCTTCAGTAGCTTTTATTGTTAGCCTCAACTACCACAACCTGGAAGCATTCCTGTATTCCCCTGAAATAATATTCCAAGTAGTTCTTTACACCACTGTCACATGTTGCAATTGTTTCACTGCGGTTTACAATTTGCTCAGTATTATTCATTTTAAAGCAATTATTCCAACTCTATCCCTTGTTTCAGTTCCATTTTGACAAGAACTTGTGTTTGTACGCATAAATTGTGTGCAATCCTTGCACAATTTCCATTTCCACCATCGAGATCAATTAAATTGTTTGATAATTCAAATCAAGATCTGTTAAATTACCCATATCATTATGTTATAGTATAATTTATTCACAAACAATCTTTTAATTAGTAACACAAATATTTTTCAAGTGTTACAATGCTTTAGATAATTTGGATTTTAGGAGGTCTGGAGAGCTTTAAATAGTTGACATCCTAAAAGTTGTGCCTCTAATGTGCCTGTAATTAACCTGCCTTTTTGCGGAATATTGTAAACTGATTTCAAAGTTATACAAAACCTAAAGGTATATTTATTAAAGTAACAAATTAGCAATAATAAAATTATTGTTTCAAAAATAAGTCTGCATTACTCTCCCAAATTTTAGCTGTTATTAATCATTTAACATTTAATATTAAAAACTTTAACTTCTAAGTCAAAGTTAAGCTTCAATATCAAATTTTAGATTTTCAATGTGCACGCACAACTCTAAGCTAATCTAAACTGCGTGTTTTCCATCCAGCACTCAACGTGCTAATAACGCATTTCCTCTAAGGGTTGTAGAGTTTGCGATAATATTCGCCAACTTCCAGCATGGTTTGATGAACGTTTATTTAATATGTACATAACATAACATAGCAGGTTCACTCACAGAGGAAGAAAACGCTGCAATCCGCGCAGATGATGAAGTGTAAAGCAGCGAGATCATGTGCGCTTCTGAAATAATAATAAATGCGCGAACAAAGGAGTCATACAGGCGTATAGTAAGCTTCGTTGTTTGCAGACTACTAGCATTCTACCAGCATTACTAAAAATTATAATTCTATTTAAAGTTTTAGGTTAAATTTGCATAGAGGACTTGTAATGCGTGTATCATGTATTAATACATAAAGCATTTTAGTGATCCTAGAAGAAAATGACATTACATCTTAGATGTCTCAGGAAAGACTATATCATATAACCTGTTTGCAGGGAAATATTTGAATTTCCCTTGGGATTTACAGTGAAAATGGATTTTTCCTGAATCTTCCTTGTTGCTTTTGTTCCATTTGCATCTTATAAAATATTCTAAACAGATGCTCTATCCACAAAAAACTAATTAACTAAATAACAACCATGTTATTAAACTATTATTTTTTTTATTTCAAGTAAGCAAGTTATAAGTTTTGACTTAACACTGAACATACGTTGAGACCACCATTTGCGTTTCCTCTCTCTTTCCCTGCTCATTCTGTGAATGCCATAAAAAGTCCTTAACTTTAAAAATGCTTTTCAATAAATTATTTAAACAAGAAAATGTTGTAAATTACGGAAGAGTTGGGTCCACTTCTTTCTGTTTTATTCTGATGGCTGGCTTTTTTATGTCCTCTGGAAAAGGCGGTTACATTAAAGATTAAAACTCTGCGGGATCATTAAAAAACTCATTTTCCGCTATTCTTCTGTTTGTTTTCCAGGACGATGCTCGCTTGTCGACTAGGCACTGGCACATTGTCACATCCTTACTGCAGCTAAAACTCACCCTTGTAGCAAGACAATGTAGCATCAAATACGAAAATATTACGCACCAAAAAACTGTTATTATTCTTTATTGTTAAACGACGCGAGTAACCCAAGTTTAATCCGCATTTCAAAGAATTGTTTGTTGTTTGTGTAGAAATGTCCAAAATCATAGCATGTGCTTTTGTGCGTTTCTCCAGACCATATAATCCAATTTTCTTCGTCGCCAAGGAGCACAAAAAGACTAATGCGGTTTTAATTTGAATTTAAATTAGAAATGTTAAGTAAGCCATTATAATGGATTGCATGTCAAACATGAAATGATTTTTATTGCTGCCAAGTAATTGGATTCTAGTATTGCAGTTTTCCTCCAGCAATTCGAAGAATTCTTCCCATTTCTGGAAGCTGAACAGAAAAAATTTACAATTTAGACAAAAATTTTTCATTTTTTAGAGAATAAAAATAATTTAATTAAAGTTGAAAACTTTGTAAAATATCTGATGATACACTCAACTCTTTTATTTCCTTTCAGAATAATTATTCCCCATTGGACTGTGTGCTTTTATGCCAGCAGTCTGAGAAGTCCCCCTGGGTTAGAGTTGTTGTGCTTGTCTATTATCATTAACCATTTATGCTGCACACAATCAAACAATACAATCATGAAGGGATGATATTAATTGGCTTTTTGATGTTGAGCTCTCTTTGAATCTAGGCTAACAAAATTTAAACCCTAACCGATTAAACCACGAAACATTAACTTCAACTACAATTTTACACGCTATTAAATGTTAAGTTAAAGTGAAAAGAATCTTAATACAAGAACATTAAAATACTATTTTTTTTTGTTACATTTCCAATATAATGCTTGCTGTCCAAAAGCAAACTTTATGGCTTACAAAATAAATACTATTTAGATGTGGTCATCCCCAAGACGAACATAAATCAAGAGGAATATCAAGGGTGTTAGATACAACATTGCAGTTACCCTTATATAGCATGTTATCATAGCAATTTTCAGGATGCACCAATTTTGATAGGCGCGTTATCATTTGGTGGTGGTGAGTCATGACAAATTAAATTGATGTAGCAGCTGAAAATTTGATCATAGAGATATGCAGTAATCCGATGGTTTTACATGAGGGGATAAACACGTTTGATTGATTGTCTATTTAATTTAAAAACAAAATATTAATTAAACCTAGAATGGATTCATCTAGGGAAATAAATTGATCGCAATCATTTAGATTTAGTTAGACGTCATCTGAACTACAAGTCTTAAACTCAATTCCATCGTTTACCGTCTGAATAGTCTTCTTATCGGCGATTGGATTCGAAGAAATACGTCCAGAGCAGAAATGACTTTTGTCTGGACGCTCATCACAAATATCCTTACGATTTACGTCTAACGACATTCACCAACATCAGGTCACACACATACAACCTCAGAATCAATATGTTCTCTGAAGCTGAAAATAAATTACGCAGCACTCATAAAATTTTATTAAGTGCATTTAGTATGCGTAATACATCTGATTCTCCCTTACTATACATTAATATTTTATACTTTCAACAATAAACCCCATTGATTATTAAACAGTTTACAACCCAAGATAAAAGATTCCTTATTTAACAAATATTTTTGAAAACATTTATATAGTAAACCAACCTAGAAAGTATAATATTGTTGCTAACTTAAAAGCAAATATAGGACAATGGAACCAAGCAACAAAAAGATTTCGAGATATTCTTATTCAATGTAATGCTACAATTTGTACAATACATGACCAAGTCTGAAATGAGGCATCCATGAATACCCCGAAGCAAAAAACACTTACCTCCTTCGCAGCAGGAAATTAATTTCGTCGTCATAATTTAGTACTTTTAGTACTTTCAGTATTTTCAGCACATTTCCCCCCATCATCATTATCATCAAGCAAGTCCAAGCGTAACTTTTGTCAGCTATTTTCATTTAGTGTGCAATTAATTGTAGGTCTTTTGCCGGTGGCAAATTTTTCTATTATTTTATGTGTGTAGATATAATAATGAAATAGTAATTTACTACCATAAGAAAAATTTGGTTGGTATTGATAAGGCTAGGGATGATCAAGGCTATCATTAACTTCCTTTGAAATCACTATTAAGAGAAATTAAACAGTGCCCTCTAATCAGTGCTGAGTTAGGATCAAAGACTTTTGTTTGAAGGCATCTGTTAGGTAAATTTGAAGAATCAACATAGGTAATAACTTAGAGAATAACATCTATTGCATTAACTCTATTCACAAAAAATCCTTCTTTATTTAACTGCTAGAATATCTAGTAAATAAATAATTCTTGATGTAAATTAATTCTTAACTCATTGAAAGCATGCAAATTATCTGTCTAAAATGTAAAGAACCTGGGCAAGTTTAATTAATCTGTTAAAGCGGCCAATTTTCAGGTGTTTTTTTCATAAAAGAAAAGCTTTCTAAAATGCCCCTAACATAAAATTTCCATCTCCTCAAACTTATCTAAATTCAATTAAACACACACCATCTGCGCTCATTTTGCCACTTTTTAAAGAAATTACAGAGTATGTAATGCAAAAATCGATCCAAAACCCCAAATGAATATTCATGTAGCTAATTTGCATTACAAATCTGAATCTACCAGCCTGTGCAGATTCTTGCATTGTATAAACATTCCGCCGCTAATTATTGGTTATCAAAATATAATTACGGACGCCGGCGCGCTGTCGCATTATGCACGGTCACTTGAGCGCATCCGCCATTAATACCTACTACCCTCTCACACCCTCACAACTATTCATTATAATTATTGTAATTAATGCCATTCTCTACGCGGCATTATTTGAAAGTAAACGCTCTCGGTACCAAATTAAAACAGATTTTTTATATAAATAAGCTGCACTACAGTTGCTAGCATTAAACAATAGCACGTCGTTAGTTAAGCGTCCATTAGGTGAGTACTTTTTAGATCGCCGCTTCTAGGCATCATCAACGTATCCATAAAAATGAGTTCAGTCTAAGAAAATCCTGGTTTTAAAATAATGCTACACTTAACGCGTCGAGAAAGAAAGCAAAAGAAATTTATTCTTAAAAATAGTTATTCTTTCGTATAGCGAGATTGTCAAAAATATTATAGCCTTTTATTATTTTATTATCACTTTTTTAGCTGAAGAGTAGTGAAAGCAACTTGGCTAGAGCTTCCGATAACAGCAGGATGCTATAAAGCTGCGAGTTTCTCCAGGGAGCTACTTCTTCTTTTAACGATACCAAGTTGATCCTTTGCTGATACTATTTATGGGGCAATAAAACACAATGTTTTAAGATGCTAAAACCCATTTTAGAGTAGCGATGGAAAGAAGTATATGTACGTCATCAAAAGACAGCAAGTAATGACTGTTTGTAACGCACGTGCTTAAATCGTTTAGCAGTTTATCGCAGTAGTTTTTATTTAATTTGTAATAAATATAAAGTAGATATAGTAACATTTTGAAAAGGAATGAAAACGTGTATAGTTGTTTTGTTTAATAATGGTTTTTGTAATAATTTTTAAAGGTTGTTGCCTAACCACTGCAATTGAAAATAGTAAGAAAGGAATCCCAATATCTTAAAAACTATTAATTCTCTGTGAAAATGTTTGTATCAAACTACTATAAAATTTATAAAAACACCACTTTTGGGATTATCTCTATATCAAAGCAATGTATGATTTTGCGTGGTACTTTCTAAATTTGCACAAAGCAGGGTAATTTCTACTTATTTATATTAAAACATAGTTACAATGTTAAATTAAAACAAAACAATATAAACAGAATTGCATATGAAACTAAAATCTTCAAGGAACAAAAGTATTTGTTCAACCTGCTCAAGGTACTGCATAAATATACTCTCAAAAAGTACTTGTACGTTTACCTTTTAGACATATGCATAAAAAATAAATTGTTGAATAATGTATCTATGTATTTTTAAATTTGCAATTCCCTTTACAGCGCACTCTCTAAGTTGTAACATCCTTTGAAGTACTGCCAACTTCTTTCCTCTTCTATTACCCCACTCTTTCCTACATTATGTTATATATTTTGCTGATTTAAAAATAACTAGCTTTTTTATTTTCTAAACATAGATATGCTAATTTAAAGAAATTATCAAATATTATCCTATCAATATTATCCTTTCATGTAGCTGTCGATTTATTCTTCAGTTTCTTAGCAACTCGTCGTGCCGTCATTTGCATACAACTGCTCCTTTCTCACAACTCAATCATTTTCCACCAATGCACTTAGCTACCACAACTACGCGGCACTTGAAAAATTCTAAACGTGTCCGGAATTGCTTATGCTTTAAAGCGCGCCCCCGTCGTCGACACCTCGCTTTCCCATCGCCAATCCGCCGCCGCCCACGTAACGTTCCAATTCAGTCATTGCGAGCCTCCAGGACGAATACAAATTTTTAAATTAATAATTTTTCATTTTCCTGTTCGCGAGCCTTTAGACAAATTATTCCGCATGTCAGCCAGTCGCCATGAAGAAAATACAATTAAAATTGCATTATCAAGAATTTAGTTTGCAAGGATTCCAATTACACTTCCACCACTCAAGTAAAAGAAAATCACCATTGTTAAGTTTGGGGAAATAAAATGACAAATTTACGCGCGACTTAAACCAGCTTCTGTTAATGCTTTAATGGAAGCAAATTCGTAAAGACAATGAATTGAAATTAAATTCACTTTGTTGAGTTTTATATTTTCAACTTTTAATCTAAAATAAATGTGGTAGCTTGAACTAAAAACCAAACTTTTTAATTTCCATGAATATTATTGGACTTTGTTTCTTTTTGTATGTATGCTGCGTAAATAATAAGTTTAAACATGAATCAACAACGTAAATTAAAGCTTTTAACAAAAGTGCATTTTGCGTAAAACATCTTCACCATTTCCTTATCGTTTGCTGCCTTTTGGCGACGTAGAAAACGTAACATTATGCAAAATTCTAAGCTATAACACTAAAGCAACGCAAAGAAAACAACGTCGTCGGCGTGTAAAGATACTTTCTTCAAAAAGATGCAAAGGATGTCCGTGCAAATCTGATAACAAAACTTTTAGGTATGACATCATGGTATCCTAACCGGAAAATATTGCTTTCGCTATGGCTCTAACGGAGAGCCATAAAATGTTGCACATAAAAAAACAAGCAAAATAAAAAAAGACACATAGAATTTAATTTTTAGAGATGACTTTTGGAATTTATTGCTTATCAATAAATAAATCATTTTTAGGTATCTAGTGCGTCAGGTGTGATTAATATTTAGAACAGAAAAATTATTTAATTAGAACACTGCAAACGGTGCTAGTGTAACATTTGTTGATTATTTCCAACACACGACACAGATAGACGTAAGAACAACCAAAAGAAACAAAAAACTTGCGCACAAGTTGTCCTGCGTACGTGTGCAACTTGGTGGAAAACATAACAAAAAACGAGTAAATGTCATTGCGGTTAATGCGCCGCTTTATTGCTGCAAACAAACAAAACCTACGCAAACCGCATCATGGCGGCGGTAGCAAGTAAGGGACCCCGGAGCCAAGGGTGTCTAAAGCACATTACGCCGCAATGAATATTTATTACAGAATCTTGAGAAACTTGCTTAACTTTATACGCTCTTGCTGTTGCTGCGTAGATGGAAACCGGTACACACTCCAAACTTATTATTTATTGTAAAATATTAGGCGTTGCTGGTAACTTTCAACATGCACTGCGTTCTTTTTGACGTTGACGACGCTGTGTGTAACAAGAGCCTTTTATTATGCACTGTAATCAAAAAGATTACGGCAAGCTTGGCTGAGCATTGCATAAGAAGAGTCACTGCGGTACTAAGTTACAGAGGGTTGGGCATATTCCTCACGGTTGCACTTGGTAACATCTGAGATAAACATATTTCCCAAGTGGCAGCCAACAACACTCATTTCACTTTTACTCATCGCGCGTGTAATAAATCCGGTAATGATGAATCCAACACCACAGGACCCGCAAAGTCACTAAAAGCTCCCTCTTCATCTGCCTCACAAGTTAACAGCGTGGAACGATTTTGCCGCCGCCTCCGCTGCTGTGTGACGATATCAGAGTGGTATTCCAATGACGAGCAATGTATGCTAGCATGACGGGATCATCACGCGCCTCGCAAAACACGTTCTACTTTCATCTCATTCAATAATTTCCCTCAGAGCTTTATATTCCTGGCATCGATATCGTTACGCAGTAGATTGCTAAACCTTCAAATTGCTCGCAATGCGGTATATAATGCCTAAGGGCCTTGTTACCCTCGAGTTTTTACCTTTGCTGCGCGGGGGCAGCAACTGAGCCAGCTTAATAAGATCTGTGGAATAAATCGACGGTTCAAGAACCATTCAGTTTACTTCAAGCGCAAGATTGCCTCTTTTTAAACCTCTTCCATTTGCCTCCACCTTTTCGCATTCAGAGGGGGGCATAAAATCGCCGTTCAAACTTTGGCATCTATCTTTAATGTCGTTTTTATGCTGCTTTAAGCAATTAGGGAAACCGACATCATTTTCAAAAGGCGCGTAATCAGTTCGAGAGATTTATGTAATCGAGATGAAACTCAAGTGCGAGTTTTTTTTAATATTCTTTGATTAATATTTATTTCTGTAATTACTCAAACATTCCTTCAAGTAAAGAACGAGTCTAGCATTAAATCTTGGAAAACCATCAACAAATTACAACTAGAAACAAAGTTTTAATATTTCTCTAGAGTCTAATTCCCACACATAAGCTACAAGAATAGAAAAAAAAATAAACAAAATAAGTATCTTTTTATATTCTATGGTTTTAAAAGCAAGTAAAGCACAAATATTATTGCAATTTTATAAAATTCTTTTTGTTTAAATTTTAAATATTCATCCAGCATTACATGTCACAATAACTTCACGTCCTTACATAACACTCTTCATATATCAAAAACATAGCTATCGTAAAGACCTCACTTATGATTCAATGCATCTAAAATGTGCGTAGAAGGCTCCACACGGAAATCTTTGCAGATTACGGAATATAGACTTTGTTACCGTAGTTAATGTAACTTTCTAGCAATTTCACGAAGCTACTAGTGTCGGTTAGTGAAGATGAATTGAGGGGAATGCACTGTTCCATATACGCCTCCTACCCTTGCTGCTCCTCTGCAAGTACTAAAATACTACCAAATTGTGCCTCCTATCCAACTTAACTTTGCTTAAAAGACTGAGTCAAAACTTGGACTTAAATATCTCTAAATCATTTTTTTGTTGAATGTGTGGTGCTTTTAACTTTGTGCGCCTAGATTCATTTCCTAGTAAAATCCTTTTTGATCCTCGAAGAATGCCTGAAACTCAAAGTTTTTTCACCAGCGGAGAAGAAAACGAGCTGATGTGCGCTACATTCTATCACGCTGCAGAGACAAAAACGCTTTCAACTTATTGATTAGATGAGTTTGTCAAACGAGGCAAAACTTGTAGCAATATGCGTAGACTAGCACTGCATAGAACGCTGTGCTCTAAAGGATTTGCATTGCGGAAAGCCTCAATCGTTCTATCTTTTTCGTTGTTTCATCTTTCCGCGCTTGGTATAAAAATCTCGCGGCGGGCGCAGACACCTTTCGATTCGCATTTCACAGGCGACGAGGTGAGATTTAGGAAAATCATATGGCATAACTTACGGTCCGGATTGGAGAATATTTGCTCTATCTAGCAGAACGATTTGCCAAATTTTGAATCCACTTTTCATGGACCCAGATGACAGTGATATGGCTGTATCATAAAGTAAATCTTCAACTGCTGCCAAGTTCAATATTTTTCTAGTACTGCCATTTGTGGATTATAACAAAATCAATGACGTTGGTACATTCTCTAAAGTTGAATAGAAAACCAGTCTTGCCATATTTCGCTTGTAAAATTTCCGCCGTTATGTTAAAAGTTTAAAGCGTGAGGTTTGCCCTGAACAAATTGGTATATCTGTCTGCATTAGAAACGTGCTGGAGACTTCTACCGCCTTCACCCACTGAAATATTGTGTAATTCGCCGAATACATAGCTCCACATTGCACACGGCGAGACGCTCTCAGAATATTTCTATTTCGTTAACTAATAATAACGTTGCAACTTTTTTGCCGGTTGCGGTGCTCATCTAAGAATGGGGTAATCTTAGAGCATGAGTGTTAGAAGCTTGTAATTTCTGTAAGCCAGCCCTGCTGTCCTAAATTCCACCACATAAATTTTCATTAGACTCTGCCGCATTATAAGAAAATAAGAAAACTTGTTGTTGTTACAGCTGGGAGTTTGTTATTATAAAATTTCACGTACTACGATTTAACATAGAATGTAATCCAAGTGGAAAATTTCTTCTCATCAAAAAACCGTAGAGAATAGCGATAAATAAAACGTATTATTTTAAGAGAATTCTGACAAATTAAAATATTTTGAATGCATTTTAATGATATCATAATATTTTGGTGGATTTTACATTTGCATCTTATAATACAGATATTGTTTCCCATTGTCTGAGAATCACCTTAAGATAAATTAAGTGTTTAACATAACCAGTTTCTGAGTTACCTTTTTATGAGTATAGACGCCTCATTTGCAAAATTAAACACTTTCATGGCCATAACAGCTTTAATCGATATGGAGTCTTAATTTTTCTTGGCAGAAATTTGATCATCGCTGCTGGTTCGTAAAAGACCAAAAGGTGTAATTAAGTCGAAAACGCAATAAAGTCGTCTTAAATGCAACTTTACAGAGATGAATACATTAAAAAGTTTAACGAGCAATTTCGCACAATTAAAACGCCAATTACTGCAAGGAGAGTAATAATAACATTGCATTTTTTTGACTGGGCTACTATTTACGATTCATAAAACTCATTTATATTTCAAGTACAGAGCGGAATGAGGTGTTGGCAGATATAAAGTATTATGTATAAATATATATCATATAAAAGATATTAAATTTCAGTTGCAATAAAATATTATCCTCCTTAAGGTGTGTAAATTCTAGCATTTGACATTTAACAATCTCATAAAATATAAGCGCATTGAAAATTTAAGGTATTGCTGTATGAACTAGTTGTTTTGAAGATTTATTGAAAAGGCTTAAGAAAAATGGCTCACTGTTCAATGCCACGTTCTCCACGCCTCGTTTGAATTAAAATTCAGTAGGAAAAGTCAAAGATTTCTCGCTTCCGAAAGAAATCGTGAGCACACCGCTGTACAGCCGGATGCAATCAGGTTGCCAGCCAACAATGGGAGTTTTCTTTTCAGCATTTAGTAATAGGTTCGCGTTTAGGCCATGCGCGCGCCAAGGAAGCGATTTTCGCTGGTAGCAGTGCTTCGGAAAGCATAAACTCGTGCGCTAGCTTACGCGGACCTTCAGAGCTTTATAATTATTTCAGCGCGGTCGTGCCGAGCCGCCGCTGATACGGAATTTGGGAGACGGAATGCCCGGATGAGATGCTTTGGAAAAAAACCTTGTTGCCAGCCGAAACGCGTGCTGCATATAAATGAAGGCATTTTTGTTGCTACTTAGGACGAAGTGGCGGCTTTTTCGCTTTCGACTATGCACGAAGAGTGTGTGTTTGACTTGCTGTAGCGTTACACGTAGTAGCAGGAAAACAGATTACGTGTTTTCGTGCAAAAAAGCACAACGTGTGGTGCAGATTTTATTGAAATCGAAACAAGAATTGGTAAGTATCAAGAATAAAGACTTGAAAACTTCTAAAGAATTTCTTATAGATTAAATTTGATATTAAACACATTGAACTCCTGTACCAAGAGTATATAAAATAATAATTATATGTGAGTTGCAATGCATTAAATTAACATAAGCATGTCACAAATTCATGTAATGAGAATTATTCAAGATTCCGATGCTCTGAATGCATCGTTGCCAACTTAGCAAGGATCCTTGAGATCGAGACGCTTGAGATCCGGGAGCTTTCCAAGAAGACTTTCGATCGCAAACCGCTGAAACCTATTACTGTCCATTAATGTTAGCAACTAACTTTGTACAACTCCTCACACTGTCTACGACTAACACGTGTAACACCATTTGAATCCTTCTAACTTAGCAAACCCTTTAGCGTTACTCGAATACATTACGAAATCAACATATCCACAGCTTTCAATTAAAACTTTCCTATAAAAAGGCATCCACTGCATAGTTTCCAGTGTTAAGTCGGTGCAGGAATATAAGCAGTAAATAACTGATTTGTATTCCAAGGAGTATAGAACAATAATAAAATATAACTTTAAATTGCCAATAAAACTGTAATAGTCGTAGCAATGCGACAGGATCAAAAAAAGACACAGCACAATTCAAAATACATTTGGAAAATACTCAAAGAGAAATTGTTATCTGCTGCACGTCGAGCTGTTACATGTTAAATTGGTATTCTTAATGAAAATCGATCACCCGATTGCGTGCACAAGCGTAGCACCAAAGCGAATAAAAAAGTTTCTAGAAGTTGTAGAAGGCTTGCCTAGAAGGACGAATTGGCATCAAAGATCTGCTTAGTTCGAGAATGCTGATGCTCTGATATCCGACGCGAATTAGAAAAGTCAATTAAAAGTTTAGTAAGCTCACAATGCCTTATACTCTACAAAAAATAACAATCCATTCTTAAAAAACTTGGATAGGTTCAAATTTTAAATATTACCAACTGTAATTGATGATTTTTTGCCAAGTGAGAAAACATATCTAGAAATTGTATTCATGTCACGTTCATTTAGGCTCAGGTTCAGACACATGTAGAAAAGTTGAAAAGTCTATAGACACCAATTATGTAAGTTTATTTGGTTAATTAAATTTAATTTTCTTATTTGCCAATTAACCCTGTTAATAGTAAGTGTTTAAGTCAGTCCAGTAAACACAAAATAAAAAAAATAAATTACAAGACAAAAAAGAACCGTAAAGCATGAAAATAGAAATTGTTTTGACTGGAAGCCAAGAACGAAGACAATCTTTTGACGTTTGTCTCGCATAGAGTCATGAAGGGTCGTTTTAATTTCAACCGCCGCTTTGTGACTGTCTCCCGACGGCGGCGAATGCCAACCTACATTATGTTGGTTTCACCAGTACTGCCCGCAATTGATCTAAAATAAATAGAAAGCGAATTTTTAGACTTAAAATTAACTAGAAAGAAGGTATTTTTAATACAAATTGTTTATATCTGTCAATAGAAAGTTTAATTGGATTGATAAATTGTATTTAACTTAGTTTATCCTTAAATTTGCCACTTGAGTAGTACATTCCAAACTTGCGCATGCGCAGTTGTACACTTGGTTAATATGGCCATTTTCGTTAAAGCCAATAACAAACCATATAGTATCTTTCTAGTTAAATACTCTTACTATATATTAGCTCTTGCTAAACTCAACCACTTTTCTTTCCTTGGTGTATCCCATAGCATCCTCTCATTGTTTGCGCATTCGTATGCATATTAAATACAATCCAGAGCACTCGTTGCCGCCCCAGCGCAGTGGAACTAATTGTTCTTACATTTATTAGTATTAGGTCATGCAAATATTCGCGCCGCGCGTATTCAGGTTTTCGGGTGAACGTGTACATCATCGTACATATATCTCGTATATATATGGAAAGCGACGCCCGCAGCTACTGATATTATGCAAGCAAGTACTCAAAAGTTACCAATGGCGGCTGCATGTTAATTAACTTCATTTGCGCGCACCGCCTCGCGAAAGTTGAGAGTTTATTCGACTGCATATTGAGATAATAACGCAATCATAAATTACTTTTGCATTATTTTGAAATTACCATCAACACAACGTGAGATGCAATTAGAATTTAACTGTGAGTGGTGGTTTGTTAGGGTTTAAAAAAAAACTTGATTTATTTTGGTTAACGTAGAGGATTAATTTATATGATTTTGATATAAAAACCATGGCAGTTGATATTAAAAATTGGCAAAGTTCTTTTGACTTATATTTCAATAGTCAAAGTTTTTCTAGGTTCAGCACAGAGCACAGAAGCACTGTAACAACCACTTTGAATTGCTTAAAGCAGAAACTGATTGTTGACGTCAGTTTAGAGTTGCTAGAAATATATCTCTCTAAGGATAAAACAGAAAGAATGTAATTTCTAAAAATAGCTTAATCTTTCCCACATTTCACAAATATTGCTAGTTTTCCAACAGCCCAGTATTTGATTCATGATATTTCTTCTTCTGTGAGATTTATGTCTATTGGTTTAGAACGAATTTCATCACATCGTGAATGCAGAACAACTCCGTGGCAAAAAATTAAACAAAAAATAGTAATACCGTGTGATTTTGGTATGATGATGTGAATTGGAAAATTTGGGACGATGCGTTGATGACTGACTTTTTATTCGTTTTCCACGCACGCATCGCTCGGTTAACTCTTTGACTCTGTCATCATGCCAAAGGACATTAATCAATTTGCCTCCAGGCCAAACTTGCTGCGGCGCAAATATGTTTGGCGTTTGATTTGTATTGATAGGGTTTGGAAAGAGTTGATGCCAAACAAGAAGAGTTGAATCTGTCAGTCATTATTCATTAGGTTTTAATGCTCATAGC
Source organism: Diploeciton nevermanni (assembly GCA_027575565.1). Lineage (NCBI taxonomy): Eukaryota > Metazoa > Arthropoda > Insecta > Coleoptera > Staphylinidae > Diploeciton > Diploeciton nevermanni. The sequence goes on from JAODIE010020942.1 coordinate 36,774, forward strand.
AAATTAAAATTTAATTAAAAATCGATGAAATATTTAGATATTGCGGTGGAAGTTACTTGCCACAAACAGAATATCAGAAGTTGTATGGAACAATGCAAGTTTGTCGAAAGTTTTGATCTTTATTGAAGTGGACAAAACAAGTATCACGTCGACGTTAAATGGCGGTTTGAATTTGTTTGAGCACGAAGTAATTCAGTTAGTCCCAAAGGCAAAATCTTTCGGCTGATGCACCAAGATGAGAATTTTGCTCTAAGACTTCAACGCTCTTCAACAGCAATTCCAGAATGAACTATTCAACTAACTAACTCACATTCTACTATTCGCTTGTCTAGGAAGTTTGGCTTAGGGTATCTCAGTGCTGGTGGGATTTCCCCGCAGGAATAACAGACTCTGCAAATCCAATAATTGTTCCCAATATATAAAGTAAAATATCATCATCCTTATTCTACATACTTTACAAAAGACTAGCAACATTACGCAAGAAAATTCCGTGGTTTAATTAAAATTTACGACCTACCCCTTGAGAAAGCCCGGGTTGACTTCGTATGCGGGTCGGAATTTGATTTGCAAGTTTTCCGCAGCGTTATGAGCGAAAAAACTTGGTATAGTAATCATTTCCCATTGATGCAGTCGCCTAAAGTGCCGTAAAATGAAGCTGAAATCATTTTCCCAACTTTTAAACTACTAAAAAGCTCCGCGACTGCAACCGAAAACCACGACCATCGAGCAACTTTCTCGCTCGAAAGTTATACTCTCATAATTCCGAATGCATATTTTATGACAATTTTGCAGCGACAAGCGGTTCTTTGATATCGGTGGTGTTATTTGCGTTACATTGTTCGACGTTGTTGCAGTATGCAATAAATTCGGTACCTTTTACAGAGTTAAGTAACTAGTTCGCGGAGGAAAGTACACCAGAGATGCGAGAATGCCTTACAAACAAGGTGGGAGTTGATTAACAATGTTCTTACCTTTTGACGAAATACTACAGCCACAACATTTTAACGGCGTGCTGACGAAATTACGAGGTTATTTTGATACCGTGTGATGTTTACGCGCAAAACAGTGACAAACATGTGCCAGCTGGAACTACCCGCAGTGCAGCAGTGAGACTGACGCAGGTAGAAAACCTGAGGTAGCTGAGGTTGTGGATAGTAGTGTACTTGCTGCAGACGCTAGCGCGCTGATCTGTGTAGTTTAATTCCGTACCGTCACCGAGCAGCACATTAAAAATTCAAATGTTGTTTTAAGAATACTCACTGAACATACTTATTAGGTGCGACTAATTTGTGCATTAATACCATGTATATTATACAGTCTTCCAATTTATTTCTCAGTTATTTATTTTCCAAGTAATAACAAAAATCAAAATTTATTTTTAGAGCACATTAGAGAACTCCCTGTACATAGCACTTATCCACAAGCGTGTGGCCAATGTACATAGCCTATTAAACATCTCATCGTTGTTGTCGATATCATAAATTTCCCGATGCGGCGTTTATTGTTTTCCTAAACTACCAGCTTTAACGATTTTCGCTTCCATTCTCCACCGCTATGTCTACAAGCTGCAACTCCAACAACAAGCCATTTGCCGAAATTAATACATCTCAACAATAAACAACTTGCGAAAATATTTGCCGAATATGTTAATTAAATTAGCTTCATATCAAACCATTGTTTATGTACTAGATTCTCTATAATAACACAAACATTGATGCAGAGTAAGTTTACGAATTTATATAACATCCTTCTAGTTATAGCAACACGCATTGAAGTCATTGTGTGATGACTAAATTCATTTCGTTAATAATAATTACAAACCTCATTCATGTGTCTATTGTAGCTAACCCTTGTCGTGCTGAGGTAGCTTTCGCGGTTGCTTAGACAACCCGCCCCCAATACCTGTGAATTGTTTGCGATACATTGTTTTGCTGCAGTTTGCTGGTTGGTGAGCAAATATTATTAGACGAAACGAGGGTTTGTGGCAAGATTTGACCAACCACCGTTATTAATTTCATAGTAACCGAAATTTAATTGAGATTATTACTGAGAGCGGATTAATGTCTACAGATTTAGGGTGGCTCTTTGATTTTCGAGAAATAATATACAAATACACTGACGTAAATAAGAGGTATATTTCAAACTGGTAATTTTAGTCTCCAGGGACAAAGATTTTATATCTTCTGATAGTCGACAGCAAAGTTCAATGTTGAGTCAAGTCGGTAATCGGATTATACGGCAGCAACTTTTAATTGCTTCGATTTCCGATTAGTAATGAGAGTTTAATTCTTATTCCCAGTTGATGTGGATATATCTGAAGGGATACAGTTTAAAAACATTCCCTGTTTCATGATTCCTTACACAATTGTAAATTTCAAACATGATGTTTGTGTGTAAATTGAATCCGACCAGAATTCGATTTGACTCTTGTTTCACGCCTCCAGTGCAAATAATCGAGTCGAAAATAAACGGCTTGAAATTCAAATACGAAACGTGGAAACGTGAAAAGACTGTACACATGAAGGAGAAAATGATAGACGTGTTTTTCCATCATCCTTGAATGCCCAGATCAAGAGACATTCACAAAAGCGACGCGTGTGCCACCCGCTTGGAAATTAGAGATTCAATTTAAATCTATTTCTCATTTCATGCTATGTCGATTGAAAGCTTTTGTTTGGAGTTATTCAAACTGATTGCGTGTATTTCAATGCTGGTTTCATTTCATTACCAAGCGTTGGGGGAGTTAACAACATTGTTGTTGTTGTTGTAAAAATGAAAAGTTGTTAATGCTGGATTTTTAATAGCCATTTTGCACATTATATCAATGCAATAAAAGTGTTTTATATTTGGTTATTTGTTGCACAGTTGCACGACAACCGTTCGCAACTTTGATTTTTATGTGCAGCCTGAATGGGGGGCAATAAATTTGAGCAGGAGCAAAAAATTACCCGGAGTTTTCCGAGATAATAAAGTTTATGATGTGTTTTCTGCGCATGTAATCAACTCGGATTATGTACATCAACCAGAAGTAAAAAAATAACACTATGCATTGTTGACAACAAGAAGAAAGTAATGATATACATGTTTTACCTCGCACAATATAATATCAGATAAAATTAACTAAACAAAATATATGTATTTTAAAGAATTTTCGTATAATACCAGTAAAATTAGCAATTTCTTAATTAAGTTTTATTCCAATGAAGCTGGAGGCGGCAAGAACCAAAGCGCATTCATATCTGGAGCAGATATATCCTAACCGGGTAATACAGACGAATGAGCGGATCTGGTTCGTAGATAAAAGATAACACCCTGGCGATGGGGAGGCTGTATTCTTTTGTTTGCATTCAGCCGTTTTTGGAAAAACATGTTAAATCCCGTTATTTAAGAATTTTATGTTGATAAACGTACTTATATATTATTAACCTTAGTGAAGAGCCTATTGTTTGTTATTTCTAATAAAGAGATAACAAAAATTAGCCCATACTCAAAATTAATCTCATAAAATTTAATATTTATTTTTAAGATAATTACAATTACAAACTTAAAAATATCTATAGGGTAGATCTATTATTAACCCGCTTCGTAGTCATCTTTATCTACCCTTGTTCATCTTCTCCCGCAAGAAAAACTTTCATGCTTGCGTCTAATAAAATAAATAGCTACTGAGATTGCGTTTCTACTAGAGAACTAATCAGCGTGTAATTTATTCCACAAGCAACGGATGATGTTTTCCGTGCTTCATTTCCACAAATTTCCTCTTTGCGTCAACTTCAAAAAGAACTAGTTGTAATCAACATGTTTCATCTTTTCACCATTTAACCACTTTCTTTGCAAGTAGAAGTCTTTAAAGCTTTCACATTCCTAAATGTTGTTTAAGCTATTAATTTCCTAATTACCCGTTAATACTATTGACGTGTAATATTATAGCATGACTAGCAACTAATTAATTCCATTCGATCAATTTCCAGGGTTACATTGTGTTGTTGCTTCTGGGTGGAATATTGGGGAAGTATTGGAAATGGGAGCATGGCAGGTTTCAACTCTCTCTAAACAAAGCATATTGCAAAGCATCATGCCCGTTTGCATTTGATTAATCTAGCTAATGTGCGTATTAATCCATGTAATTAATGCAACATGTCGAAGTCGCCGCAACGTCGCATTGAACTGCATCAATCCCTGGCCAGACTATAGAGGGTTACTCTTATTTACCATTGGATTAAGCGGAGATCCAGCATAGATCTTATTATAATTAGTGAATTAGAATCAATTTATCGTAATTGTATCAGCATAAAACAGACAATAAAACGTTAATTTTTACATTTTAATTATCTTTTTTTAAGTATTCCACATCTTTTATTTTCACTCAATTGATGACTGGAGTGAAAAATAACCAACTCGTTAGTAAGCTTTCTTCAACGTGCAATTTCTCCCCATGCTATTCATCCATCTCCTTACATCTCTTACATTTGCTACTTTTAGCAAGAACCTTATCTAAATACGAACAGTAATTGGCACACGCATTGTCTTCTAGCTGAAGAAGCTGCGGATGATAACATTCTCTAGGAAGGTTTCAACAGATTTTGTCTTAGTGCCCCCTTTTTGCTACGTTAGGATGATAGCATCTAAAGGAGTCTGCGTGATTTGGATTTAGGAGTAATGGTTTTTGTTTGTAACCACAAGAAACATGGGATGACATGACTTCATTAAGGATTCAAATTTATTTGAGAAAATGTTGTAGAGATAAAGATATAAATAATACTAAAATTTGTCGAGATTTTGAATGATTATTGTTAACATATTAACAACTAAGTTATTGTTAATATCCTATTTGCTACATCAAAAATTTGCAGAAAAATTAATCTTTGTAATACTATAATGAATAAAATATTTTAAGAAACTTGGTTACTAAAAGGCTTCTGGTTTTAGTAACCAAGTTTCTAAAAACATTTTATTCATTATAGAAACCACCATGCCAATAGCATAAAGATTAACAAAATGTTAATTAATAAATGAAAACAGAAAATATACTAGTAAATTACAAGCATTAACATTTAGTATTGGATCAAAAAGGGGTAATTATTTCACACGCCCAGCTTTAGTAGGCGCGCACTTAGTGTCGTAAAACAACCTCGTTAAGACGGCGGCTTTGACGTAATGGATGTGTAAAACAGAACTAATTACAATCAATCACAAGAAGATACTAGACGGCATAAGATACCATCGCTATTTTAATACTCTCTTGAATTAAAAAAGTTAATGTTGTGAAAGTGCGACATTAAATTTAGTTATGATTTTATAGAAATTGTTTTTGCATTTTATTGTTGTTTGGGTTATAAATGTAAGTAATCAAGATGAAAGTTGCATTATTTAATTACTTTAGCATAATACTGCTAATAAAAATATACTCCGCTCTAGAAAGCTGAAAACTTGATAATATAATCATAAACCATAGAATGTTTTTCTCCAGAGTAGAAATTCAGTAAATATCTGACTTGAATCGATTCTATAGAGTTTATTGCAATTTATAGACTGCAAGCCAATTACTAATAACTCACGTTTTAACGATCTCTAGGGCGTGAGTTGAAAGGAAAGGTTTTCGGGCGTCTAATAAGCCCAAAGGCGAATAAATACGTTTTGCTTTCGCGAGAAGTCGTTGCTATTAATTAATGCAGAAAATATCCAAAATTAGAAAAGTCAATTTACATAGAGTCAAGGAGGAGACGCGTATCAGCTTGAATGGTCTTGAAATGTGAATACGCAACGCTTGTTTCACTGTTCGGTTGATACTCAGCTAATTTGTCCAATTTCCAGTTGTCAATGCAAATTAAACAAGCGAACCAATTATTTCTGTCAACAGTCGGTTGTAATTGAATGCAAAATTGGCTCCCGATAAATTTAGAATTAAACGTGCTGTGAGAGTGATACAAAATACATTCTGAAATTTCCATCTCAGGTTCAATAACTTATTAAGTAGGTAACATCAAATATTAAATAAATATCTACAATTGCTATTTATTGTTGTTTAATTTATATCTTGGCGGAATTTGGTTTAGTATATAATGTATGTTTTCTGTAATTTTAATCTAAATCTGACACTAGACTTTGCTGTAAATTAACAATGACAACTCTTCGTTCGGGACGTGGGAGATGTGTGAGGTGCTCAACCAAACAAAATTGTCTGCACTCGGCAGAAACTTAAAAATAAATGCGATAATATAACTTATGTAGCACTAATATGCAAACTTGGTGTTTCTTTAGAAATTATCAACTTGTTATGGGCAATAGGTAATGTCCCAATACATCCCAACTTGACTCAATTGGTTCTAACACTTTCCAACTGCTTTTACTGCATCAAGCATTAAGGTATTGAGTTGCTACAACCAAATATGACTCGAATCCCAATTATTTGCACCCAGGCGTAGGTAATAAAATAACGGATTATCACAAGCATTACAATTTATTTCAGCGACATACGATTACAAGTCTTTCTCAATGGCAAATCAAATAAAGTCTAACGACGTATTCTTTGTCGTAGATTGAGCGTAAGCGCAGCAATCGTTTGATTTTCGATATCGGCTAGCTGAGGCAGGCATTGTTTGGCGCTGCTCAAACCTCAAAAACCGCAACTTTATAAACATAAGAAAGCCAACGCCATCCGGCGTGCGCAGATTAACATCTTTTTATTTTTGCAATAATGGTAATAACCTAGCAATGCAATGGGCATGCTGGGGACCTTCTAGAGTAATCCAAATGCGACGGGTTGGATAACATCTCGCAGGAAATTGAATTGCGCTAATATCGCGCAAGAACTACACCACAGCGCGCGGATAATGACCAGTAAAAAGTGGGAAATATATAAGACGGCAATGCACTTCTAGTATTATACCAGTGACTTTATTTTATATATCTAGCAATACAGTGAAATGTTCTAAAGGCTTCAAACAATTTGCAATAGTCATTCAGATTATCTCTGTAATTGTAAACGTCTTGATGATCCAAATTAATAAAAACCGAGAAGGTTTAGAAGAGATTAAAAATTTTTATGGTGGCAGAAGGCCAAAGTACTTTGTTTTGTCTACCAATTTTATTTTATGGAGTCTTGCGGACTTCATGTTTTTGTCATGACAACCTAGTTGTTAAAGTGGTCCAAACTATCTTGTTGTCTGTACCAAGATGGTTCTGAAGCCTTTAGCTTCAACAACGCTGCTTGTGATGTAACTTTATATAAACTTTGTGTGAACCAAAATTGCACGAAATAGTGAATACACTTGCTCTTCAAACCATAGTAGACTGCAAGTTTAACTCAGCTATTGTTGACGAATTCTAGAGAAGTGCCTCGGGAGGTTAAAAATTGAGGTTAGGGTAGTAATCAAGAACTGCACAATTATAAACTTACAGTTGCTTCTTGTACAAATAGATATTTAAGAATTGTTTGCAATAAACTATAAAATTAGAAATGTTTACGACAAAAGTTAAAATTAGGCAGCAGTGCCTTTGCTTATAAACCTTGGGCTTGTTGGGAGTTCGGCATGGGGAACACGCCGTGTATACCAAAGAACAGTAAATGCGCTAGACACACGCCATAATCCCGGCTAATTCGAGCATTAGACTGTATGAATTCCCAAATTTCCGCAGCGCCCTGCAAGGAATTCCGCTCGTCATCGTCGGATCGTTACCGGCTGTCGACATTGACATCGTGGATTTTAGGATTTTGCGGCGAAAAATTAATTTCCCAATGCGAGCACACAGCCGGTGAAGGAGGCCCTGGTGTGCAAGAGATAATAATGGTAACTACCGGATAAGACTTTCCAAATAGGGGAGAACAAACCTAAAGTTACTATGGTTAATCAAAGCAATTGAACGTGAATAATTACACATAGGTTAGGGAGAAAAATTATAGAAAGGTCAACTAAACCAACTGGTAATGTGATTATTTTCTAGTAATTTAATTTTTCAGGCTTTACAAAATATATAAAATTAATCTGTGTAGAGTATAAATAAAGCTAATAGACCTGGCTTTTGTTCATTTAGATATAGAGCAAGGTTGATAATGTGTGTTTTCAATTGGTTTCGCTTCGACAACTTTCCATTAACTTTAGGTTTTTGTACAAATATTATAGATTCATGATATTATCGCAATTCTTGAGAGTTCTAACCGGACGTAAAACCACTTTACGTGTCTGACCAACTCTAACCAAGAGGAAATTCTAATTGAATCTGCGGTCTTTATCTGCAAGTTTAACTCCGTCAAGATTAAATAACGTTATTTTCATTCTGCATCAACAAAAATGTTTTATTCTTCTCCCAAGTAAGTCTCCTTTATTCGCTTTGCAGCTAATGTAATTACTTTGCTCGGGTCGATGTTAAAATGAATAAATAACACAAACACAATGCAATATCACGCCACATTAAGATAAGGCGAATGACACACTTAGTTCCTCGTAAAATGCCTAATGAAATATCTGCACGCAACTGCCCCAACTGCTCAACCACCCCCAGCCAAATGCAAACGTTTACTCCGCAGTCGTTGCGACATGAGTTATGCTCGGAGGTCATCAACAAATTAAATCCTCGCCGAAGGGTGATTTTCTTACCGACCTCTGATATGGCCAGCGGAGGTGAGGGTAGCGGCTGAGGTAATTTATCGACACGCGTCTAACAGGTAATCGAGATGATTCTATCATTGCGTAACTAAATTACAACTGCGTTGTGTGACGTTTCAATCAGATTGCTTATTGCAAAAGGTGGCGCTACGGTCGTGCTCGACACGTTCATGTTTCATGTCACTTTAGCAACAGCAGGAGGAGGAAGTTATTTAACTAGGTGAGTGTCAACTTGGACAGAAATTAATCGCAAGTGGATACACACTTGTTCAAAAACAACCTGACGAAGAGGCAGAAAAGAGAAGAATGACAAAGCAGGCACAAGTTGCAAGAGTTCCAACTTGTAGGAATAAAAATTTACAATCAGTGGAAAGTTTTTATATTTTTATTACAGAAGGTGTTGGAGTTGAAATAAATACTGAGGTACTGTGTTTGCAATTAATCATTTTGTTGAACAACAATTCTGCTGGAAACTCCGGAACTTCTTTAGCGGAAAGAACCTTTAGAGATAAAATCACTTTTTTCACACATTGCCCTATAAACAGTTCCCATTGGTTCAGACTTATAGACAGCATGTAATTGGTAGTCTTGTTTTACTTTCAAGTGGAACTGACTCAGCAGTGGGTGGAATGTGGAAGAGAGGAAATGTCATAGAGGCAGGAAGTAGGTAGAGCAATGCCTGACATATGAATATTAATGGCAGCCGTGAGAATCCCGGGATGCATTATGGGATTATTTAGTAATCAACGCCCCTTGAATAATTTTGTTGCAATTTAAATTGGAGATTTTAGTGTTCCAGAAGTAGAAATTGGCTGGAAACTCATAATATTATATAAAAGAAGATTTACTTTATTTATCATTTTAGTTTTTGAATCATCTTCTCGTGTAAAACTTTTGCTGCTGAATGGATAGCAAGGACAAGTGGCGGCTGCGCCAAGCGTTGGCAGCAATTAATTTTCTCATCTTGGCGCTCTACGCTCTCTTGTCGAATAGATTGCTCTTTAATAGAGATTACTCATAATACCGAAAAGCCGCGATGACTGCTAACAGACGCCGACAATGCGCCAGCCAGCCACTCCAATTTCACAATATTGAAAATTTAATTATGTCGAACCGCAAAACGTCACTAACAACCAGAGAGCTGTAACTGGTTATTAAAGCCTCGACATTTTCAAAAGTTTTCCAAAAACTCTTTAAGTTGTTTCAAGCATTTTATCCACTTTGGAACTTTTTGAAAAACTTAGAAAAAGTATCACCTCTAATAAAATATCCAACGCAACTAAAGCAAAAACAATCATAACTCATTTTCAGAAAGAAAGTGATGACATTTTTAACTCTGGAGAGATCAGTCTGGCACGTCTAGGAATAACAATCGATCACTTTTAGTCTGGCAACTTGAGGCCCATGACTGGATGCTTTCTGCACTCATTTATATCAATTGAACGCGATAATGTGACTGTTTAATCCCATTGTGTGAATGCGATACTATAATCTAATAGCGAATAAAAAAGCTGAACGTGTGAATGAGGGTGCATATTACCCCTAGTATTTACTTTAATTTAACTTTAAACATCTTCACCCTTTTGTAAGCAAATAACCAAAGCCTAAGTATCTTCCCAATAACACGTGCCGTTCATGCAACCCCAATGCATATCCTTAGTTATTTTTTATCTTTACAGTGGTTCGCACATAAATTAATACGGGGTGCACCGCATTAGCGATATTAAATATGCGCGCGTGTAGAGAGCGATAAATTATACTTTGTCGGATTATTCCGGCCACGGTTATTGTTATTACTCCATGAGCAAATACTTTGTGGTTTGCACAAGATATTACTGTGGGTTGGTGCTAGTACCAACTATGAAACTTCTTGTGTACTTGTCTGCTTTTCGATGATCTGTTGCCGTGCGGCGAGTGGGTTGCATGCATTCAAGGGGAGGAAGAGGTTAAAGTAATTTAAACTGCAAGTTATGCCCGTTGAGGACAATGAGTAACACCCCCATGTTTAAATGAATCTTGGTATCATAAATTTAATATTTCAGGGCTAAATTTTTGTATAATATTTTTTAATCCACACTTACGCAAGCCAAATAGAAATAATTGTTTTATTATTTATTTTATTTGCAGAATTTGCAATACGGCGTGATTTGTTTCGTATTATTCAATTCCAACACATATAAAATATTAGAACTGAGCTCATATTTTATGCCATTTTGCCAGCGTTATTAAATATGTAAATCGATTTGTATTGAATTTCCAGTGCTGCCATGTTACATGTTGATGCGTGAACTAGAGCTTTTTTGTTTGACGAATTTTATATTTGTGAATAATGCATGGGAAATTAATATTTTATGATTGAACCTACACATATGCTGATATTTGTGTTCACAGCATATAAATATGCACCATAACATATTTATAAATTGCGGTTCTCTCGTTTTATTGCATTTTTTACAGCTGGCTTAAAAATTTCAAGTGCACTTAGTGCAAAACTGAAATGGCCTAGACACGTGTCGTAAATATGGCCATATTGCAAAAATAGGGGCAAATTGGAAGAGGTTTTGAGAATCATTTTTTTATTGATTTGCATTTTTCTGTTTTATTTTTATCGTAATCTATGTAGACAATTTTTATCAGCTTTTTATGAACGCATTTTTTATCGGTCTCATCGCCGCTTGATTAACTTTCGAACTCGAAACTAATTTAATTAGTTTTTACGATCAATCACTCTTTCAAACTCAGTGCACAATCTCTTGAAAAAGAATCACATTTTTTACGCAGTTCTTTGTATTTGTCAGTTTTTACGCAAGAATTAATTTTCTTCTACAGACAATACACAAAATCACAACAAATACTATATAATGTTTTACTATTGTTGTTTAGCAAAGTGATAAATTAAGATTTATTTATTTTTTTGCTTTTTGGATTGAACAACAAAGAGAGAAAAATAAATGAAATTCAATATTTCATCTACATTTATCTTCCCATGAGTGCCAAATATAATTACGAGCATCTGAAATATAAAATTGCCTCTTTATCTTTATCATCAAAGCCGAAATTTTCCGTGAGCGTGCTGAAGGCAAAAAACACAGACACTAAGCAACCAAGGGTTTTCTAAGGATGAATAATTACTTAACGCAGGACTGCGTGCACATGCGAGACGTGCAGAGTGTTTTTCGGTCGAGAGACGACCCTCCTATAAGTATGCACCTTGCAACTGGACGATTTCTTATTTAAAAGGGGATAAAACCAGCAACGCGATGAGGAACATTCAAATGTAAGACTATTTCTTTGCTCAGAAAGGTACTGATGCGTTCTATCCACTTATCAGTGATTTCTTTCATCATTAAATATTACTAAAAATATTAAAATTTGCGAGGTGTAATTAATTTCCTTTTAAGAAGAAGGAAAATTGACTCAGATTAAAAACGAATTAAAAAACAAACAAAAATTTAAATTGAAACAAAATATTGTTTATAAACAGCATATAAATTATTTAATTTAGACATAATAAAGGAATTAATTTGTTATCAAATTATACTTATTTCTTGCGACTTTTTCATCTTTTTAAACAAAAGATAATAAATACTTTATTGTTTATATTTTAAGATATTTATGTTGGCCTAATATCATTTAATCATTAATTCTGATAAGCAATTACTAAGTAGATTTAGAGTATTGTTGAGTGTGGTTACAAAGTGTTTAATATTCATTATGTTGAAAAACTGCACTAAAACACTCACTTTTTGTCTTTAGGTAAGAACGTTTTCGGCATGTTGCCTTCTTCAGTATGAGAATAATTTATGATTGTTTCCGATTTATATAGTTTCTACATTTGTTCGTATTGGCTTACAATGCATTTACTATATGGAGTTGATTTGCATTGGTTTATATGGGACATGTGGTGTTGCTTGCTC